>ML823335.1:0-26351 GCA_009831015.1 Picea engelmannii | reverse complement strand
CTAAAGAGAGAAGGGAGAAGAACTTTTCCTGAGAAAAGAAGTTGCATTTTCCTATGTAAAAACCTTATAAAAAAGGATGTTCGCAGGTTGCTATATAGGCAGGGTGCGAGAATGACCAATTCTCGCAGGTTGCACTATAGCCACGGTGTGAACAATTCGCAGGTTGCACTATAGCTAGGGTGCGAGAATGCCAGCACATGGGAAAAATGAGCGTTTTCTCGAATCTTCTAGAAGGAGAAGCTTCTAGGGTGAGGTGGCATCTGAATGGTTTGGATCTTACTCGCTTTCATGATTTAGTGGGATCATCCTAACCTCCTCACCTTATCCTCTTCAACTTATAAAAGGAGAGGAGCTCTCATGGAGAAGGCGTTCTTGGCTTTTGTTAGCTTGAGCTTTTGTGAGCTTGTGGGTTCTTTGGCTTGGAATTATTGGCTTGGTTAAAGTGGCTTTGAGATTTGTTTTGTCAAGATAGATTGTGAGTAGCTATCAGATATATGCTTTCAGAATCCTTGGAGCAAGAAGTGTGTTGGGAACGAAGGACAGTTGGAAGGGACCTTACGACATCAAGGCAACGGTTGTAATCTCTCTTTCACATTTAATATGATACAGTAATATGTTTCTTTCCCATAAAGTTAGATTTACTTTATTACATAACTCCTTGATCATATGTATAGATTAGCTATTGAATATATTATTTGCTTTCACTTTGGTTGGTTTGTGCTGTTTTGATCTTGACTGCATGAGAGCGCTAGAGCGAAGCAGGAGCAACAAAGATTAAGGAAGCGATTACAAGGTATGTCTCTTATTCTGACTTCCAATTTAATTCAATAGTTAGATCTAGGGAAAGCGATATATTATGTCCTGTTTTGTTCTAGATCTAGGTGGATCTAGGGAGATCGGTTCGTGTCCGCACTTACAGATTAATCCTGAAACACATAGACGGTCTCACATGGAGATTGATCAAATTGATCTAATTGATCTCGTTGATCATGTAGCTCGAGTTGATGTTCCCGGAGATATTGCAGTAGGTCGGAAGAGACCTGCGTGGGCTCATCAGACTCTACATGAGGTAGAAGGATATGAAGCTCCTCATGGTACCTTCCAATTGAGAAAGAGACCTTAGAGATATTCATATTATGTCGTATATATAAGCCACATCATTTATTTTGAGCCTTCATGTTATGAGGAAACTATTCATCCAATATGGAGAGATGTCATGATGGAGGAGTATCAATCAATCATGAAGAATGATGTGTGGGATATTGTTCTGAGACCCAAGGGGAAGTCTGTAGTGACCTCCAAATGGATATACAAGATCAAACACACAGTTGAAAATTTTTCCCCCTCATGGCTAGGGTGGGACATGAATCATGCATTGGTGTACAGTCTCTTTGTATCATTTCTTGAATATATTGATATTTATGAGTTTTAAAATTTTGGGACATTGTGCATATGGGAATGATAAATGTTTTATCCTTTTCGTAGCATAGCTTTCATCGAAATGAAAATATTTCATCTTCATCTCTTTGCATAACTTTTGATTCGGTCAAAACACCATATTGTCCACGCCATTTTCCTCTTGAGTAACAACAGCCATAAAATAAAGCGCTTATTAAAATTGATTAGACATTTTTATATTTTCTGGTAGTAAACCTACATTAGATTAGTTGTAGGGATTTGGAATAGGTGTGAAAGATAACTTTCAAAAGCTACAAACAAACATAGAATCTTGCGTCAAGGAGCGGTGAAATCCACTTGCTACATTTTTTCCTAGGAAGCCCTTCTAACACAAGGGTCAATCACGAGGTCACATTGAGACTGGCAGAGTTGCTCACCCTACTTTGTTGGTCTTGGAGTAGAGATTGCGTGTATTATGGGGGTCGCTTGAAGGTATATCCACAAGGATGAGTGGAAGATTTTCATGTTGATTTCGGGCTAGATACCCTACCTTTCCGTGTGGATCGGACTGTCGATTGTTTCCCCAGGCATCATTGTTGTAACTGGTAACCTTAGTGACCTATCTCTTTAGGGTCTTTACACAAGGTGACTGTGGAGGGGAAAGTCTTCATGGTACCTAGAATCGACATTGGCCAAACTCACTCGGTCTCCTTGGAAGGTATACCCACGATTATGTGTGGGATCTTGCACTAGGGTGTAAGTCTGTTAAGCAAGTCGTCAATGTAACTTTTCCACCTGCTCTGTCTGAGCCCCTTCTTACTTTGTTCCTGTGACGTTGGATTTCATCACCAACTAGTGTGATCATTGTGAGAAGGTTTTGTTTGCTTGTTTTCTTACTAGATTTTTAGCATGTGTTGTTTGTTTTCCCTAGTGGACTCTAGATTGGATATTGTTTTTAATGGTGTCAGTTCCTAAAATTATCGATGAAGGAACCCCTTCTCCAGGGGAACCTTTTTTTTTCCTTCTTACGGAAACATTGGTCCTCCTCACATCGCTACTTTGAGCCTTCCAAGTCTCACGATTAGATTATCGGTGTGGTTGTTTCCCACTCAAGTAATTATGAATGCAGTTAGTGCTTCTTTTGTAAGAAATTCTCCCCAAGAGCATCAACATCATGTTGATCCTTCACCTTCTTCACTTGCAAGGTCTTCTTCCATTTCATCTTCTTCACCGAGTGAAATCTCTCAAGCTAGTAACTCGGTGAATAAGAAGAAGAAGAAAAGGAAGAATAAGAAGAACAAAAATAAGCAAGGACCCACACTTCCAACCACTACCAAACGTGTTGAAAAGAAAATAGTTACTTTTGATCGTGTTGGGAGTGTTGATGATGCCAAGAACACCCAAACAACCCGTAAGCCCAAGTACCCTTGCAGACTTTGTAAGGGTAGCCATCTTCTTAAGGATTGCCCTGGTCTATCCAAGGTTATAGAAGCATGGTCTACACACCCTCGCCAAACCATGTCGTTAGCCTCTAAACAACATGTTGATGACCTCCCATCAACTAGTCAAGATATCGTTGGGAAGAAGAAAAGTAAAGCCAAGTTCCTATGTATGTTATGGAAAGGGTGTCATCTAACTCATATTTACCGTCATATGGAAGAAGACTCGAAATTCCTAGAAGATATGACTGTTTCACAGCCTCAACTTCCAGCTGCTTATCACAATCTTACTCTTGACCCACCTGTAGTTGATGGAATGATCAATTTGTCCCGTTCATCGGTCAGTCCGATTGATCAAGTGGTCAATCTGGTCACGTCCTTAAGTGAACCAGTAGACCAAGTAGTCGATTCAATCCCATCCTTAGTCGATCCCACTCTCCTGTTAGAGAGTGAAACCCAAGCAGTCGATCATTTTCCAACCGTTGACCCCTTTCTCCCCTTGGAAAATGCAACCCAAGTGGTCGATCTGATCTCTTCATCGATCGATCCTACTCTCCCACTCGAGATTAAACTCGATAATACTCACGTTTTTCTCATTGATACAAAATCTATCATGCTGGAAGGCATTCCTCCTTCTCCCCTGGAACCCCCTCCAAGTAATGAGACCATCCTTTTTAATTGGGGTGTGCTAACTGGACCTCGTCTTCCCTCTCACATTCCTTTCCAGATTAAAGTACAGGTTTGTGGTTGGGATGTTCCTTAGACGTTGATAGATGAAGTTGCGTCCGCTAGTATTTTATCCTCTCTTGCTTGGAAAGCTTTGGGTTGTCCTCAACTTGCATCAGTTACGCAGAATCTGTTAGCTTTCAACATAAGAACCAGTCAACCTTTAGGGACCCTTCCTTAGTTTCCTGTAACTTTGGGAGGGAAAATTGTCTTTATTGATGTCATGGTAGTCCAAGACCCCTTGGATTTCGCTTTACTCCTTGGGCGGAATTATGTCTATTCCATGAAATCTATTGTGTCCACTCTTTTTCGTGTGATATATTTCCCTCACGATGGAAGAATTGTGACTATTGATCAACTTTGATTCATCGGTCATGATTGGATTACCTCCCTTAGTGGTTCTTATATGTGGATGATATCGCCTCTGCCACAGGTAAATTATGTGGCATTGTCTCGCATGCCTTCCACTACCGATAACAATGAATTGGATTCGGTAGTTGACATGGTGACCTCTTCGATAAGGCTATTGGAGCCTGACCTCCTTACCTCTCTCGCTTCCCTCGACATGTGCTCCTTCCAAAATGTGCTCCTTTCGTCAAATGAATATCTCTTGGAAGCCATGATTGAGTTTTGTCCCTTGACATGGTGTCTTTCCAGAGCATTTTCCTCTTGGAAGTCGTGATCAAGAAGAGCCTCGAGCATGATTTTCTGATTTCAAGCTCGTTAAAAAATGAAACCAACTTTGAGCATAGTTTTCTTCTTTCAAGCTCATTAAAAAATGAACCCGGCTACGAGGATAGTTTTTCTTCTCTATGGAAACCTCATTAAAAAATGAAACAAAGGTTATGAGCATAGTTCTTGTTTCTGTGTCAAGCTCGTTAAAAAATGAAACAGAGGTCTAGGGATTGAACCTGGATTCTCAAGCTTAGTCTTTGTTCTTTCTCATGCTCATAAATACGTGAGAATAATTTACCGAGATTAGTATTTGTTCTTTCTCATGATCGTAAATCAATGAGAATGTAACCGAGTATATTTTTATCACTTTTTTCAGACTCATAAAGGTTATACGAAAAAGGAACTCACTGGAGTTCCCTTTAATCTCTTTTCAGACACTCTAAACATAAAAGATTGTCGAACAACCTTGTTCTTTTCACGATTGTAAAAGTATTTGAAGAAAACATTTGATAAGCGATAGTTTATCACTTTTTCGGGCTCATTAAACTAATTTACGAAAAAGGAACAGAGAGAGTTTTCTTTAAGTGTTTTTCAGACTCTCTAAACATGAAAACCCCATGAGTTTTCTTTCTTTGGACTCGTTAAACAAACATTGAAAGACACATATGGGACTGAACCACTCCTTCCTAGGGTTCGTTAAACATAATCTGAGGGACTCATCCAAAGGATGAGCTTACATTACAAGCATATGTTATCCTCCTCAATCTTGTGTAAAAATAAAGAGGTACTCGCCAGTAATGGTGGGGGAAAAATTGGGAAAAAATGTGTCTAAACCTATATTCCATGGAAGAGTCTCTTTTGAACATGACACCCTTTCACTCACCTTGTGTCTAGGTTGGAAAATTTGCTCGTCTCTTGGTCATACTCCTTTATAAGATTACAAATTGGTCTGTGATCCCTGGTGTTGAGTCAGTGTTTCCAAGACAATTCTTGTGTCGTCAATATGTTCAAAGAGAAGTTCAACCCGAAAATCCTTCTATTGCGTCGACCATTTATGCAGTCCTTAAGCCTTCTATTGCGTCGACCATTCCTGAGTCAGTCCTGAATCACTTGTTACTCTGATCTACATCAAATCTTGTTACCTGTTTCATGTCATTGATGGAGGATACATTAAGGCCCTCCTGTAACGAATCTTTTCCTATTAACTTCAACTCATTATCCAGGAATTAGACTTAGAAACTAATTGGTACCTTGGAACTTGCATGTCTCAATGGCAGGTTTCCTCACTTTCGATAGTGGGTTTTCATTATTGACCCCTAATCGGGAGATTATGCTGAATGTTCAACCTCACCCCATTGATCCACATTTGTTGGATTGTACTAGTGTACCTTGAGAGTCATTGACATTAATAGTGATTTCCCTTGCACTTGTTAATGGTATTCATTAATGACCAGCAATCAATTGGTTTCTACCATGTTCGACTTCAGCACATGTATTCGCATGGTTAGATTCATACTATAGAGTGGTGGAGATGAAGACCCTGAATCTTTTCTCATAGATTTAGGTTGTGTTGGAGTATATTCAATTTGTACTGTTGCATATATCCACATTGTATGTCTCGTGGCTATTGTCAAATTTGAGTCTTTAACACATATATCCACAGCGTATTTTTGGTGGCTATGTTCAGATTTGAGTCATAATGGCATAGATCCACAGTGTATGTTTGGTGGCCATGACCCACATTACTTGACATGGATATTCACATGTTGGCATTTATGATTTGAGTCATTTGTATTCTGAGTATGTGAATGCCTACCTTAGTGATGATATATTATTGTATTGTATTTCCTTGTTTGTTGGCAGGTTTTTGACTGATTGTTCCTTGTTCCCTACACACACTCAACAAAGTATTTCAGCTATCACTCTGTTCCAACTTCATACTTTCAGGGGATCTCTGTTACATATTATTTTCATCAACCATATGACATTTAATGATGTAAACCTATCCTTTGTCTTTAGAAGGATCAATAGCCTGAATTTATGAAGAAAGAAGGGAGAAGAACTTTCCTTGAGAGAAGAAGTTGTATTTTCCTTTGTAAAAACCCTATTTTGGAGGATTTCCACAGGTTGCTCTATAGCTAGGGTGTGGAGTTTTCGCAAGATGCACTATAGCTAGGGTGCGGCGGACTCCTGTACATCGAAAAAATGGGCATCTTCTCGATGCTTCTAGAAGGAGAAGCTTCTATGGTGAGGTGGCCTCAGAACGGTTTGGATCTTACTCGCTTTCATGATTTAGTGGGATCATCCTAACCTCCTCACCTTATCCTCTTCAACTTATAAAAGGAAAGGAGCTCTCATGGAGAAAGTTAGTTGAATTTGGCTTGATATTGCTAGCTTGCTTAGATTGGCTTTGAGATTTGCTTTGTTAAGATAGATTGTGAGTAGCTATCAGATCCATGGTCTCAGAATCCTTGGAGCAAGAAGTGTGTGGGAAGCAAGGAACTGTTGGAAGGAACCTAACGACATCAAGGCATCTGGTTGTATCTTTCTTCCACATTATATAATACAGTGGCATGTTTCTTTCTCATAAAATCATTATCATTTTATTACATGACTCCTTGATCACATGTTTAGGTTTTCATTGAATCTACTATAGTTGATTTCACTTTGGTTGGTTTGTGTCATTGCAGATCCAATATCATAAGAGCACTGGAGTGAAGCAGGGAAAACAAAGATATAAAGAAGCAGCATTCAAAGTTATGTCATTCATCTCTTGTTTGATAGTAAATATGATTATTAGATCTTAGAGAAAGTGCCATGTTCTGTCTTGTTTTGTTCTATATCTAGGTGGATCCAGGGAGATTAGTTTATGTCCGCATTTACTGATTTATCCAACAACAACGACCACAACAATTCAACCAGAAGGACCAACAGATCCTGAAGAGGGGGAGCATCTCTTCCATTCACAGATTGGGGTGAAGGGGACCCCGTTGCATTTCATTTTTGATAGAGGAATCCAAAAGAACCTTATCTCAGCAGAGGTCGTCAAACAATTGGCATTGTCGACAACACCACACCCATAGCCATACAACATCAGGTGGCTTCATTAGGGATGTGATCTTTGTGTCAGCCAACAATGTCACTTGTCCTATGGCATCAATCCCTTCAAGGATGAGGTATTGTGTGATTTATCCCATCTTGATGTCTATTATTTTCTTTTGGGAAAACCATATATGTGGAAACACCATGTTTTTTATGAGTCTCAACCCTCTAGTGTCATTGTTACTCTGGGGGGTTAGCTCTAAAGGATACCAGAGGTATCTTAAACTAATATCCCACCAAAATAGTGTCACAAGGTAATATGTCATAATGAAAAATTCATCCTCTTCACAATTTGTTCAAAAGGTGAACAGAAGGACACTTTAGGCACTGTAGCCTTTGCCCAAGACCTTTCTATCCAACAGAAGCCGATTGCATAAGAGAAAGAAGATATTGTTTCTTAACCTATAAGGGTGCCTGCACACTACCCATTCAAGCCAAGATACAATAGATTGGTTGAAAAAATTCAACCCCACCAACAATAGGTTTGTGACAGCCTTCAACAAACTAAGAAATGCAACTTCTCCAACAAGGTAAGCATCTCCCCAAAATTTAGATTCAGAAAATGCTTTCCCCTCTCCCCTGGGAACTCAATGCAATGGATACCATTGCTTCCTAAGGAGGGGAGATTGATCTAGGTGGATATCAGTGGCCACCCACCTATTCCAGTTGGCTCAAAACAATTTTTTTGACAATTTACTATTTTTAGCAGTTTTTAAAGGTCCTAAACTTCTGGGGCCGTTTAAGGGCGTAAACGATGATTTTTGTGATTGGGAACCTAAATAATTGCAGAAGGAATGATTGAGATAGTGACATGAAGCTCCTCGTCAATATATTTTCAATGAGCCATCGTATGCCCCAAATGGAGATCGTATGCCAAAGTTACACCCTTGGGAAGTTGATACACCAAACTACCCAAAACAGGGTCCATAAAACTGTTGGATTTTCATCTTTCGGGGTTAGGGTTTTAAACTTTATTTATGTTAAAAAGTGTAATACCCATGTTTACCCTAGCTTGTAATTAATCATTAATTAGGATTACCATGTTATGGCATGTGAATGATGTAAATGTATTTTGTTTAGATTGTCAATGACCGACTGTGGGGGTGAAGCCTTGAAGTACTGGCCATGATATCACTAAGGGAAAGAATGGGAAAACTATAAGAGAGGTTTCATTATGTCAAATGACCCCAAATTTCCCCTTCTTGGGAATAACAAAACCCCTCTAGATCCCAAGGAGAGGAATCAGTTAATGAAGGAAGGACTAGTGGTTGAATAGTCAACCACCCCCATGAATGGAAGCATGGTGTGGCTGAGGATACAAGAGACTGTCAGCCCGAAGTACCTGATCTAGAATGGATCCAAGAACCAAAATGGGTCTAGAAAGGCCTAAAAATCAAAGTGATTAGAATTTCTTCAAAACAGATGTGTGTGTAGGCCTCGTCAATACAAACCCAACGCAACTTGAATGGGCTCAAACAGACGTCGTATGTGAAAGATATCGTGGTCTATTCGTTTTGTCAAATAGGAAAAACATATGTTGACTGTATAGTCCATACAATGTTGACGTTGCAGCTGATTGTACAGGTCGTATAATGACATGGCAGGTACAGTGGAGCTGACAGGGAATACACACGAGTAGACAGGTGGATGAGTCAGACTGTGACATGTGGCACCACTGTAAGGGTGACACATGGCATGGGATGATGTGTCAAGATTTGTACGACACATGGCACTGACGTGGACAGGTGTTGAATCAAACGATAATGGTGACAGGTGGTCGAATGTGATGGTGAAACGTGGCATATTTGGGAAAATGTGATGGTGCTTCCTAGCCCAGTCCTGGTGTTATAACCCTAAATTGCACCACATATGCATACCTGGCATCAGGCCTTCTTACTTTCCATTTTTGCCAAGCCATCACTGAAAGATCTTCTTAAAAAACACTAGTTTTGAAGATGTATGTGCCCTAATAGCACCATTATAGCCCGCGTATACCCACAAAATGTTGCAAAAAATAAAAGTTGCAAGCAGATATGGGCTTTTGGGTAGTTTATGAACCAATTGACCTCCCATAACCCATCACCCAACCGAATAACTATCTTTTTGGCATATAAAATAAGGTGTTAGGGTCTCATTCCAAAGTTAAGCACAAGAACAATGAAACTCTTCCCATTTCACTTTCCCCCCTTGCCCCAAGACTTTGCGGCCATATTGTGAGTTTGAGCTAGAATTCCCTATTCTAGCCTCTTTTCCTCCATTGCAAGCCTATTCCATTTCCATAAAGAGAATTGTGAGAGGAGAAGGACACGTGGAAGCAGTTGGAGCTTGGTCAAGAGGACCCTAGACAAGGTTTGAGAAGCAGTTGTTGGTCTCATTGTAAGTAACATTGTGAGATTAATATAAAGAAGTATTTTTTCTGTCCCACCATATGATGTGGTCAACTTATATATTTGATTTACATTTTATTATGACATATAACCTACTAACTCATATATAAAATGCATGTTTCTAGTTCTTTTTTAATCTATTTATGAATGCAGGTTGGCCTTGGGAGGATATTTGCAGTCGAGGAACGACGGAATGCAAAAGGATCGACATCGGACGCAGAGTTTAAGGTAAGACTATCGGATCCTTATACTTTGTATTTTATACATGAATGTCGGGTATTGTTGGGATAGTTGTTAAAAGTAGGAGACTTTAGATGGTTAGCTCTGCCTGCACTTTAGAACCCTAGTGTAGTCCATAGGGGGGTTTTCCCACTATATCATAATTGGCAACCGTACTGGGGAAGCCTCTAGGGTTTTTAGGGGATATCTTTTTGGGTTCTTTAAATTGGTTTGATTACCTTTTTTTTTTTGAGTTTTCTATAAGTTTATAAGTCTTTAAGGGATCCTGGTCTGCCATACCAGTACTCCCTACTTTGTTTGCTTGATTGTTAGTTTTATTTTGAGAAGTTACAGGGGAGTTCGTTCCCTGCAGTGGGTATACACGCATACATACGCGCCCTACCTTTGGACAGCCCACATACATATGCAGGCTGCTAAAGTGTCAGTAGCGTGCATGTGTCAGGAAAATCTTTTTTCAAAGAAGAGGTAGTCATCCTCTTCCCTGATTGAAGCCATACTTATCAGGGGTTTTCTTGATCTAGTCCTGGTCTCTATTGATACAGTCTTTTAGCCTGGGTTTGACATCAGTTTAGCTTATTCTTTTAAAGAATTCTTGTGTTTTTTCTTTTAGGGTTTTAGACGAGTCTATGAGTCTTTTTTGATGAGCCTGTTTGGTATTGTCAATGAGTCCCTGCGATCCACAGTGGGATAGAAGTCATTTCTTGGTCTTGTCTTGTATTCACTTTTCCCTTTCACCTGCTTTAGAAGAAAAGAAAAACAATTCATTTTCAAGTTTCTTATTTTGAAGCATTTAAAAAAAAAATCATTTCTTTGTTTGGTAAGTAGTTATGTTAGTTGTTTTTACTTGTCAGGAAGAAGAGTGTTTTCTTAAGTTCTTTACTAAATCCTTAGAACACTAAGTAGCTCATAGTCGAGTGAAATCTTGTTTTGAGTCTTTCTTTTAAAATATCTTAGAAAAAGTAGTTAAGAAAAGTTTGGTTAAAGAGTTTAAATTTGCAAATCTTTATTTGTCAAAAGAAGTAGTTTTCTTTCAGTTTCATTTTTATGCTCTTCTCTTTCATCTTCTAAAATACACCACTGGTTTAATTTTTGTTTCCTTGACTTAAAACAACCACTTAAAATTAACGATAAATTAAAATTTATCAGACTTTTTGTTTGTAGGGTCCATCAACTAGTCTAGGCTAGAGCCTTGATTTAGGTTGGAGAGGAAAATCTTCAAGGCTATCAAACAAACATAGGAGTCTGTGCTAGGGAGTGTCAAAGACTGCAGTAAACATGGAAGTTATCCAAGACCCCCCTCTAACACAGGGGCTAAACACGAGGTCGCGTGCGGAAAGGTAGCAGAGATAACCACTCCAAAGACGGACCAAACATAGTGTGGAACACATATAGAGGGATTATCTTGGGATTTCATTGATCACATTTGCCATGCATTTCGTGGGTCTTGAATCTGTTCTAGGTCCTCAGTTGTCTTCTGGAAAACTTTCTTTTGGTACCTTTGATAGGTTTCGGGCTTGATACCCTGCTCATTTTGGTCCACCCAACTATCGACTGTACCCGCCTAGTGATTGTTCGCACGCTGGAAACCTAGTTGTCATTATTTTAGTGACTTACACAGGTGACTGCGGGGGTATACCGTAGTACCTAGGGTAGACATCGGGCCATGCTTTGCAGAGTACACCTGTAGGGTGCTTATGTATTCGAGTTGCACTTGAAACGGTAAGTTTCTCTAGTGTTGGTTGGTGTAACTATTCTTCCAACTAGTTAGTAGCTTGATTGCTTTATTGCATAGGAACTTTTCTAGTGTGTGTTGGTTTTCAACGTTAGTAAAAGTCCTAGTGTGTCATCGATATTCTCACAAAGTGGAATATCAAGAGCTCCGTTGGTCACAAAGGCTTCTAGTCCTACCACCGGTTAATGTGGAGCCACCACCGCCACTGCGAAGGTGAAGACTTGACCAACAAAGGTCATTTGAGGCAACCGGGTCACAGGAAACTGTGCTCGAGCCATCCTTAAGAGAAGAAAATTTGAATCTAGAGGAACTAACCATTTCTAAACACAGAGTGCAATCTATCGGTCTGTATAACTCTCTGATCATTGATCTATCGGTGCCTATTTTGATACAAATTGTCCCTCCAAGGGTAACTCATCATGAGCGTTGGATAGTTTTGCAAGCAACAATGGAAGCAAATGTTGCTACTTCGTCAGGGAGTCCTCATACTCCCTCAACGATGGCCACTACAGAGGGCGTTCCAACTCATAACTCACCCTCACAGGTCTGTACCATTATGGTATTTTCCACCTCTACTTCAGGTAGCGGTTTGATTTCGTCTATGGTAGCGATCACTACTCAATTCACCCAGAGTGCGATAGGCCCTCCATTTTCATACCAGATGCCTATCTTTGATACGAACTTTGTCCTCTCCTACTCCACTCTAAAGACCTTGGGTCTGGGATAAGGGAGCTCTAATGCTCCTCTGCAAGGGTCCATGTGGGGCACCTCAGCCCCTTATAATGCTTTCCCTTACGGTGGGGGTCATATACCTCCATCGTCTACCTTGCTCGATGGTGCTTCTCAACAGCCCGTCTGGCCAACCATGAACAACAATCTGTCTAGAGCAGGTAGTCAAGGACCTTCTTATAATACCATGAGGGTGGGTTCTTTGTTGTTCTCTTTGTTCAGCGCATTTGGTAACCACGCATTCTCGTCAGTTTCCGTCTCGGTCAGGGGAAACCCTGGTTTTAGATCACAAAATCCTTTTCAGGGTACTATTCTTGCATAGGGGGCACACACTTCTCAAGGACCCTGGAATGGTTGGAAAGGATCACTTCCCTCGTCAAGGATGTCGATCGGGGGTAACCTTGTCCATGGCCAATGGAAGCCTGGGCAACGCTTAGCACCTATGCCCATCGAATCGACAAGGGGAAACCCCTTCCAGAACCTTTGGAACACAACATTGGGAGAAATCCCTTTCCAGCTCTCAACGTCCTACTACGGGAGTCAGCCGATGATGTCTCAACAAGTGCAGTATTCGTACATTGGCCATGACCATAGTTTTTACCAAAACCCTGGTCAACAACTTAAATTTTCCTGGAAACCTAGTGCCAACCAAACTCCAGGGTCCTTTCCTCCTGTACATACTCAATAGCCCAAGCTACCTTTTCTAGAAATGTTTCATTTTCCAGACCTGTCGATATTGTTAAATGAACCAATTTATCACGATCCACGTTAGCCAACCATGCCAAAGAAGTTGCCCTCGGACATTCCGAAGTTTGAAGGTAAGCCTAATGAAGATCCAAGCGATCATGTGACTACCTTTCACCTATGTTTCTCGTCCAAAACGTTGCAAAATGACTCCATCCAGTTGCGGCTGTTTCAATGCACTCTTATAGAGAGTGTTACGAAATGGTACATCGAGCTCTACCACTCAAGATACTCTATGTTTGGAGAATTGGCTATGGTCTTTTAAACCATTTCCAACTACCTGTGAGATATGATGTCGACACTGAATTGCTGGCCTACTTTGAGAAAACAAAGGATGATCATATCTTGGATCACATCCGGGAATGGCGGCATCAGAAGAGTTTGATAAAAGTATCAATCCCACCGGATTTCCTGCTAGAGTGGTTCATTAAGTCTTTGGTACCTCAGTTATCCAAGGACGTCGCAATGTCAAGAGTGTTTTCCGAGGAAGAGGTGATACTGATATCTCAACAAATTGAACTAATATACTCTCAATGTGGTTTACTTTATGAATTTTTTCCAAATGCGTCATGCTCCATCCTTGATAGGACCAGAAACAAGTCTGGACCACATGCCAAAGGTATTGTTGGTTCAGCACAAACCAAGCCCGCTAATAAGCTTTCAAATCAATTACAACAATTGTCGATACAATAGATAGCGGCTAGTCAGAACCCTAGTTCGGCTGCTCCCCCTACTCAAACGTCGGATGTACACAGTGTGCAATCAACAAACCCAAAGGCCACCCAGTAGCCTAATGGAAAGAAAAAACAATGAAAAAAGGGTAAGGGGAATAAGAAACCTATGAATAGTGCCGGTGGGGGAAACACAGAGAAGAAGAAGTTGAAGTATCCATGTAACCTTTGCACGGAGGACCATACAACTCACCTATTCCCTCGGCTCACGGAGGCCCAAAATTTTTTGGCACAGCAGGAGCCTGTTGTGTTAATGAACCCATTCTCACATGGAAAAATTTTAACTCAAGCCTCTATGAACGTGGATGGGGGAAGTTAGGGACCCCCTTCATCGTCTAGTAATCCCTCGTCTGCGACTGTCTATATGTTGAAATGTGATGCTCATATAGCAACTAGGGCACATGATTACGGAATGCCAAGCACTTCTCAGAAGGGAAAATAAGTTGAAAACCCATATGTTCATCTCCAGTTCGAGAAGACATTGGGTGAAACAATGACATGCATCCCAGAAGGTGTGTTTAAGAAAGATTTCCACAATCCAAATGTGAGGGCCACCCAAAACTACTCTGTGGTGGAGGATTTGTCACAAACCCCTTGCCCAATGTCTACTTTGGAGGTCTTCCAGATCTTCCCTTCCTAGAACAAGGCTTTGTTAGCTGCCTTAGGATCCACTGAGATCTGTAATTCGGGAATGATCATGCTTGATAGGACCGACTTATAACCTCATCTCCCCTACCATGTGGCGTTTCGGATAGTAGTGGCTTACACCACGAAAAGTTTTACCTAGAACATTTTTTGCACGGTGGTTGATGAGGGCGCCTCAACATGTGTGATGTTGTTGGCGTGTTGGAAGGCCATTGGCCAACCTGTTTTGTCTCCATCACCTACTCTTCTTACCACTTTCGACGATCGTTTGTTCTGACCACATGGAATCATTCATTCTTGCATCGTCCAGCTAGGAGGAAAGACTGTGTGCATCAAGGTTGAATTGGTCGATGCGCCTCTTGACTAAAATCTCTTGTTAGGAAGGAGTTGGACTTATGCTATGCATGCAGAGCTCGTGAAAATGTTTCGGGTCTTTTTGTTTCCACACGAGGGTCGGATCGTGTCCATTGATCAGTTGTCCTTCTCCCATCCTGACCCTTCATGGTGGGCATCCACAGTCCTGATGATTAACAACCCTCATCCTGACATTGTCAACATATGGGTTGGTTTGTTCCCACCTTTGGTGGGTACTTTCGATAACCTGCCTCCAACCGACGATGTCAAGTATATATTGGTTGTCCATGATCAGCCTAGGGCCGAAATATTTCAAGTGTCGTCCTTCCTTACCCATTAGCCATGATGTATGGGACAGGGCATCATGGCATGGCCATGGCCATGCCCTTGTCCGCGACAAAAATTTCGTACTCTATAGTCCAGCAAGCTTCCACCGACCCCAAGCCGACTCCCGCACAAGAGTTAGATCCATTTCTCGAGCCTATTTGGGCTCAAGGTTTCCTCGCTGATACTGATTCTTTAGACTTAGTCTTGCCCTCATATGAGGTGATTATTGAGGCAATGATTGGTCCGAACAGACCCTGGGACGATCTCCATCACATATCTTATTTTCTCCTAGATTTAAGAAGAATTGAGGCAGGTGAATTCACGTTGACTATGACTGGAGATAGGTCAAGTCTTATCAATCCTTTGGCTACACACGCAGTTTACACTGAGGGTAATATGGAAATCATCACTAAAATGATACCTATTGACATCTCCAGAATTCCTGGCATCATGGAGAATGTCTTTGTTAGAGCGGATTGCTCCCCCGAGGAGATTCGAATCTACACAGATTTATTTAAATAATTCTACGACGTTTTTGCCTAGTCTTATGAGGAAATGCTAGGAATTGATCCAAGAATCGTCGAACACGAAATCACAATATATCCTCATGCCAAGACATTCCGACAGAAGCTTCATTCAGTTAATCCTAAGAAAGAAGCAGTTATTAAGGTTGAAGTAGAGAAACTACTCAAAGTTGGTTTCATCTACCTCGTTCAATTGACTCAATGGGTGTCAAATCCCATTCTGGTCAACAAAAAGAAGGGTATGATTCGTGTATGTACGGACTTCCATGATTTGAGCAAGGCCTTTCCAAAGGATAATTTCCCCACCCCATTTATTGACCATATTGTCAATGAATGTGCAGGCTGCGAGGTATTTTCTTTCATGGATGGTTTTTTGGGATACAATCAGATATAGATTAAGACCGAAGACCAGCATAAAACAACATTTATCTATACATGGGGTACATTTGCTTATCGGAGATGCCTTTTGGCCCAAATAATGTTGGGGCCACCTTTCAGCGGGCTATGTCTTTTTCTTTCCACGATCTCAAACACATATTCGAGGCCTATCTCGATGATTTTGCAGCACGATATCATACGAGAGATGATCATCCCACACACCTCCAACTTATCTTTGAGCGATGTCACTACTACTAGATTCGCTTGAATCTAAACAAATGCAGTTTTTGCGTAAAGTCGGGTCGTCTGCTAGGTTCATAGTTTCAATAATAGGGATCATGGTCGATCCTCTAAAGGTTGAGGTGATAGTTCAGTTGCCTCCCCCATGCATAGTCCCTCAACTTCAGAGTTTACAGGGAAAAGTAAAATTTTTATAGAGTTTCATCGCAAATTATGCCGAGACCACAAAAGCATTCATGTGTTTACTAAAGAAGGATGTTCCTTTTCATTGGGATGAATCCGCTCAATTCTCTTTCAAAGCATTGAAATGTGCTCTCATGTCTTCCCCTTTGCTTCAGCCACCCAATTATAATAAAGATTTCTTATTGTACTTGGCTGCTGCAGATTCGACCATCAGTATGGTCTTGGTTCAAGAGGATGATTTTCTTGAAGAGCACATGATTTACTACCTAAGCCAAGGCCTGGTTGGACCAGAACTCAACTACTCCCATGTTGAGAAACTTGTGTTGGAAGATGTTCATACTGTCCAACGGTTCCATCATTATATTTTGTTTCACAAGACCACCGTCATTTCCGTTGTAAATCCATTCCAATACATGTTGACACGATGTGTAATCAATAGAAATATTAGTATATGCATAGTTATCCTCCAGGAATTTGACTTGGATTTTGTTTCGGCGAAATCCAAAAAGTCGTTGGTCTTTGCGGAACTCATCTCAGAACTTTCGATCGAATCAGGTGATGTTATACCCGAAGAGTCACCTATTAAAGGAGATATGTTTTTTATCACATCTTCAGACCCCTGGTATGGAGATATACTAGTCTATCTCCAGACTTTGAAGTATCCCACCTCTACTTCTCGTGATGAGCTTCGACGTATACGCCATCAGGAAAAAAATATCTCATAGTCGAGGACACTTTGTATCATCGAGGTGTAGATTGCATCGTTCGTCGGTGTCTCACTCATGAAGAAGCAGAACTCGTTCTTAATGATTGCCACACTGGAGCATGTGGTGGTCTTTTGTCTTGGTTGGAAACAACCCAAAAGATTCTATGAGTCAGTTACTTTTGGATGACGTTGATCAAAGATTGAGTTGAATCGGTCAAGAAGTGCCACCCATGTCAGATCTTCTCTCGGAAGATGAGGGAACACCCCGCTCCCATGTTTCCCATCATTACAGTTGGTCCTTTCACCAAGTGGGGGATTGATTATACTACATGCAACCTCCCTTCATCCAGGGGGCACCATTATATAATCGTAGCATTAGAATACTTCACAAAGTGGGTTGAATCTGTGTCAACGTTCAAATATGATGGCAAGACAAAAACTCTCTTTTTGTTCAATCGGATAATATTAAGGTTCAACATCTCGAGGGAGATTGTCACTGACCATGGTAGTGACTTTCAGAACAAAATGATGTCCTAGTTAACATCAAAGCTTAGGTTGAGGCAAGAGAATTCATCACCCTACTACCCACAAGTGAATGGTCAGGTGGAAGCTGTGAATAAATATCTTAATACTATTCTGCAACAAACGATCAATTCGACCAAGTCAAATTGGCATTTGATGTTGTACTCATCATTATGGGCCTACCGAACATATGTTAAGACTGTAATCGATTTTTAACCTTTTCATCTCATTTACGAGATGGAAGCAGTCTTGCCTATAAAGTGTCAGATCTCGTCTCTAAAGTTGGCAGTAGAATTATTTCCAGACTCTTCACCACTTGAAGAGAATTTATTATATCTCGAGCAGCATCGAGATGCAGCCTTGGCTAACGAGGCTCACAAACAAAGAGTCAAGTGTTAGTATGATCGGTCCGTTCATCCTCATATTTTTTCCGAAGGCGATCTTGTCATGGTCTATAACCAAGATAAGGATCTCTTGGGGGCAAGCAAGTTCAAACCCATGTGGCTTAGACCTTTCATCGTGAAGGATGTATTAAAGAAGGGCGCTTATCGTCTAGTAGACTTTGAGGGAAATGCTTTGGCTGAGACTAGAAATGGGCTCTACCTCAAGAAGTATTACTCATAGGTGGGTCACTTTGGGTGACTTCTTGTACATATGTATAGTTCTTATACAGTTTAGTTTTTGTCTTTTTGTTTTATGTACGTGTAGTTTTTTATGTCATCTTTTTCACTGTGGAAGATGTCAGGTGAATCAAAGGTGTTCGTTGGGTTTGTGGAGGGAACTAGATGACACACTCGGAGGATTGATTCCACAGCCTGGGTGATTTTTACACCTTAGGACCAGTTTATATCTTCTCGAGGTATCTTTTTGGGTGACACTACAAACAATGTTGTCGAATACATTGCAGTAATAGAGTTTCTTCGTGACTCTTTGTCGCATGGTATCTCTCACCTTTGAGTCTACCTAGACACTCAGATGGTTGTGTACCAATTGAATGGGGTTTATCGCATTTATGATCCTACTCTACACCGACGATTCCTTAGGGTATGTCTCTTAGAACGACACTTTGATTGCATTACGTATATCCATGTTCCTAGGAGATTGAATCAAATAACAGATGCTTGGGAGTCCTTTTTAGTATTATCCTGATTAAAAGTTTGAGCCTCATTTTGCATGATTCATCATCACTCTTGACCTCACCCTCGGGACTCCCAAACAAAAATGAGTCTTTTTTAAGCCCTTTTCAGACTCTTTAAACATGAAAAGATTGTCGAGCGATCGTGTTGTCCTTCACACTCGCCAATCTAAAATTGGAAGGCACGTCTATCCGGTGGTATTTTACCCCTTTTTTGGTACAAATGGTCAACTGTACGAACAAAGGTATACTCTAGGAACTCTATTTCGCTAGAAGAGTATTCTCAGGTATAATTTTAACCCTTTTTCGGGCCTGAGGGACTAAATTTACAAAAAAGGAACCCCCACGGAGTCCATAGTTAAGATCTTTTCAGACTCCCTAAAATTAAAAAGATTGTCGAGTAACCTTGTTCCTTCACACTCGTTAAACTGGTCCAAAAGAACATCCCCTACAGAGTCCATAGTTAAGCTCTTTTCAGACTCCTTAAAATTGAAAAGATAGCCGAGTGACCTTATTTTTTCACACTCGTTAATTGGTTCAGAAAAACATCTATTGGCATGGGTTTACCCCTTTTTTCAGCCTGTAGATTAAGGAGGAAAAAGGTACGCCTCAGGAGATTCGTCTCGTCGGGAGAGTTCTCCTAAGAAAATTTCACTTTTTCAAGCTAGAGAGACTAAATCTAGAAAAAGGGAGCGAGTCCATAGTTAAGCTCTTTTCAAACTCCTTAAAATTGAAAATATTTTCAAGTGATCTTGTCTTTGTCACACTCGTTAAAATGGTTTTGAATAGACGTATTTTCGGTGCTAGTTTACGCCTTTTTCGAACCAACTAGACTACCTTCGAAAAAGGTACCCTAGTGGAGTATTTTTTTACACTTTTTCAAACTCTCTAAAAATGAAAAACCACTGAGCTTACCTTCTATGGGCTCATTAAAATTACATTGAAGAACGCTATCATTGTTTCCTATCAATCACATTTGCATCCCTATGTTTTTGGCCTAATGTCGACTACATGTGGCTCTCAACTGAACCTTTGAATCAT
Source organism: Picea engelmannii (assembly GCA_009831015.1). Taxonomy (NCBI): domain Eukaryota; kingdom Viridiplantae; phylum Streptophyta; class Pinopsida; order Pinales; family Pinaceae; genus Picea; species Picea engelmannii. The sequence continues at coordinate 6,393 of ML823335.1, read as the reverse complement.
GTCTTATACACAAACCTTGTAGCACTTTGCCTCTGCGTCTTGACACCTTGACCCATGGAGGAATTTTCCCGAGTGTCCTTTCCCTGCACATGTCTCCTTACTCTGAGCATTAGTGTGTTCCTTGCGCTTGCAACTAGTATGCTTGTGACACTCATTCCTCCTTTGTAACGTAGCATTCTTTTATTCTTTTTCAAATCTTTCCGAAATTATTGAAAAAGACAAAAAAATCAAATATACCCCAAAAAGGGGATAGGAAAAGTATTTTCTTTTTATGGAAGCACAATGGGTCTCCCTTGGACAAAGCACATCCTTCCATTTTTTCTTCAAGCTCTGGGATTTAATATGATCTTAGGAAGTTGTTCTCGCTACAGAGAGATCTGTCCTCCTTCGTTTGGTTATTCTTCCAAACATATGGAGAGTTTGCGTTGCCTCCTGCATCGTGAACTTATGTCAATGTCATGTTGCCTGAGTCTCATCATTTTTCGTGTTATTTTCCAAGGAAAGTTGTACCTAACCTTGAGTCGACCCTTCTGTAGTTTGTGTCTTGACTTCATGCCTGACCATCTCCAAAGTCCAATCAAGTCCTTGATTCAAAATCAATGAAATTCTCTACCCGATCACCGAGATCCTCTTGTTTGTTCCCGACAAGCCGTCAAAGACCTATGGGTAGCGAATTTGTACACTCATATTACACTCCTACCTAATTTTTGAAGATCTTGAAGTTGTTGCTCGATCTCTGAAGTCTTCATCTCCAGCCATCAAGCACCTTTGGCTTCTTGAAGATGGATACTATACATGTATATCTTTGATTTTGAGATGTAGATCCATTGTGTATTACTCGCGGCTACACTTTATATAGTTATATGACATGGATCTGCAATGTATTTGATTGGCAGCCATGATTTATTTCATCCCGAGCATGAGTATGCTTGCCTCGGTGAGACAATTTTTATTTTTCACAAATGACACCTCTCGAACTCTAGTCCCGAGCTCACTCGCATCCTACGTTGGTGAAGATTTGTAATGTATTTCAACCATCAAATGCTCTTTTGACCTCACACATTAGGGGGCATCTATTATAACCCTAAATTGCACCACATATGCATACCTGGCATCAGGCCTTCTTACTTGCCATTTTTTCCAAGCCATCACTGAAAGCTCTTCCTAAAAAACACTATTTTTTAAGATGTACCTGCCTTGCTCCACTACTACCCACGTGTGTACACTAGATGCACCATTACTGCACGTGTATGTACGCTAGTTGCACCATTACAGCCCACATATACCCACAAAATGTTGCAAAAAATAAAAGTTGCAAGGAGATATGGGCTTTTGGGTAGTTTCCCAACCAATTGACTACCCATAGCCCGTCACCTAACCAAATAACTATCTTTATGGCATATAAAAGAAGGTGTTGGGGTTTCATTCCAAAGTTAAGAACAAGAACAGTGAAACTCTGCACATTTTAATTTCCCCCCTTGCCCGAAGTATTTGCAGCCATATTGTGAGTTTGAGCCAGAACTCCATGTTCTAGCCTCTTTTCCTCCATTGCAAGCCTATGCCATTTCCCGAAAGAGAATTGTGAGAGGAGAAGGACACGTGGAAGCAGTTGGAGATTGGTGAAGAGGATCTCGGACCAAGTTCGAGGAGCCATTTTCGGTCTCATTGTAAGTAACATTGTGAGATTAATATAAAGAAGTACTTTTTATGTCCCACCATATGATGTGTTCAACTTATATATTTGATTTACATTTTATTATGAAATCTAACCTACTAACTAATATATAAAATGCATGTTTCTAGTTCTTTTTTAGTCTGTTTATGAATGCAGGTCGGCTTTGGGAGGAGATTTGCAGTCGAGGAACGATGGAACGCAAAAGGATAGAAACCAGATGCAGATTTTACGGTAAGACTACCGGATACTTATACTTTGTATTTTATACATGAATGTGGGGTATTCTTGGGATAGTTGTTAAAAGTAGGAGACTTTAGACAATTATCTCTACCTACACTTTAGAACCCTAGTGTAGTCCGTAGGGGGGATTTCCCACTATAGCACTTAGGCTACCATGTGGCACCCCTCGGTTGGTCGTATTGGTAAAAATTTTATGGACTCTCAAGGAGTCGAACCCGCGACCTCCAGGAATGGGGGAGCGACTTGGCAGAGCCTGGCTACCAGCCCGCCCATGGTGTTCCTTGATAACTTTATTTGTAAAGTTATGTTTAAAGTTCAATCATTGTAAGTTCGGTGGAATAAAGGGTTGGGGTCTAGCCCCATCCCTCGATGCTCTCACACCATACGACTATTTTTATATGACCATACCTCTTGTGTATCGGTGCGCGGCCACTCCACTCCAGCTAGTCCATAATCCCGACATATGCCACCTAACCTCCACCATATGACTCAAGTGCTTTATGGTTAGTGTGTGCAATGAGGTTAGCACCTAGTTGGTTGGGCTAGCCCACCAACCAGGGCGCATAACTAGGGGCTTAACGACTAGGGCTAGAACTGTATGGGTGCGTGGAGATAGAACCAAGCTACATGGGCCAAGCACATATGACTAGTTCTATGAAATCAAGGGGGGCAGCACACAACTTCTAGCGCTTGGCCACATGGAGCACGCCCATATTCCCAGAGACCTAGAGAAAAGGGGTTGCACCCTACATTTTTGCAAAAGTGGGTTTTTAACATTATTGTATGATTTTTTTATTGATTTTTAATCCTGTTTGAGGGGATTTTGGTCATTTTTGGAGGATCTTGGGCCCTTTTTGAGGCCAGATCTTGGGGGGAAGTTGGGAGTTTGTTTCCAACTTCAAGCCTATATAAACCAAAGGTTCTTGAAGATAAAAAAAGAAAGTTCAGAATAGGAAAATGTTGAAGAATTGTTGAGACAAAGCCATTTTTATGCAAGGAAGCCATTGAAGAGAGCACCTTTGCAGGCCATTTCTGGGAGCTTCGTTCATCCATTTTCAATGCCGCCAGTTTTGATGGGTTCTTGAGATCTGGTAGAACACAACCAGATCATTTTGTAATCCTTTTGGCACTGTTATGATGTACGTTTAAATCTTTGAACATAAATAAGAAAGCCTCACCCACTGAGACAAAGGCCCAGAGACGTAGGCGAGATTGCTGAACTCCATTATCGACTTCTCTTGTTATGGTTTGTTGTTTATCCATACTTGTTTCTAGATATGTATATTTCATTATGAATGATATGTTTATTTATCAAGTCTTCCTCTTTCATCAGATTTCTAAATGATTATTTAATTCATGCTTTAAAACTCAACCATTGTCGTTAAAATATCATTTTGGATCAAGTGGTATTAGAGCTAGTTGACAGTTGGTTTTTGAGTTGTCATGATTACCAGGGAAAAGCTAAATCGCGGTGAAGGTGAGCTTGTTGAAGAGAATCCTAAGATTGGATCGAGAAAGAGAACTTCTCAAAGTCCGAATATGGCATCGAAAGAGGGACTTTCTCATGAGGAGAAAGAGTTTCGAAAGACTTTGTTTGCCATGTCAGAGATGATGAAGGTTCTATATGAGGATTACTTGGAATGAAAGAGACCGATTCTAGGTGAATCTTCAAAGTGCAAAAATGAAGAAGGAGAGGATCCTCCTCAAATTCCTCCTTCACCTCCTTCTTCTCCATCAACTTCTTCTTCTTCTTCAAGTTCAAGTTCTAAGTCCACCATATGAAAACATGTCCATAAACATAAAAATTAAATGCCTTTACTTAAACTTGATGTGAAATTTGAATTACTCATGTATGATGGTGAAGTCAATGCAGAGAGGCTTGATAATTGGGTAAGAGAGATGGAGGTTTATTGCAGTGTGCAACAAATCAAATATGAGGCCCCTCAAATCAAATTGGCATCACATCGACTTGCAGGCACAACACTCATCTGGTGGCAAAGCAAGTTGCAAAATGGCACGCAATAAGTGGGTAATGTATTTCCATCATGGCAAGTTTTTGTTTCTGCACTTAGAAAGCAATTCTATCCTTTCGGTTATAAAAAGAAAGCCTTAATTGAAAGGAAAAGTCTTAAACTAAGAGAAGGAAAAATAGTGCAAGAATACACAAATGGATTTCGTAAAATCGCATTGATGTTAGATATTCCTTTACATACCCAAGAAACTCTTATGAAGTATATAAGAGGTTTGCCTATACATATTCGTAACATTGTATTTATGTTTGGACCTACTAATATTGATGAGGTTTATGTTCAAGCTACATATATTGAGGCAGGGAACAAGAGTTGATTTATCAAGGGAATCGTCTTCGAGAAAAGAGGACAAAAGAAAGTGGAATGGCTAGAAGGAAAACTCAGTGGCAATAAAGGAAGAGAAGCCCTCTTGCAAGCATTGCAAGAAAGAAGGGCATGATGAGGACCGTTGTTGGAAATTGCGTCCCGAGAAGAGACCAAAGTGGATCAAAGAGAGGAAAGGGAGGCAAACAGTTGCAACAACATCATGACCAATAGACTTGGGATCGGATTCAGGTGATGAATCTAAACTATCATTGGTTGGTTTGACATGTAAAATTGGTTATGGATTTGATTCTAGAAGTAAATTGTTTCACATAAGGGTCATAATGATACATACTAAGGTCGACACATTGATAGATAATGGATCTCAATCTAACTTGATTTTAGAGTAAGTGGTTAAGCAATTGGGATTAAACACTCAGATGCATCATAAACCTTACTCACTTAAATGGATAAGAAACAACCATAAATTGCACATAACAAAGCAATGCACAGTAAAATTTGCAATTTCATCTAATTTTGTGAATGAGGTAACATGTGATGTGGTGCCACTCAATGAATGTGGAATGGTCTTAGGTAGTCCTTATTTGTATGATCGCAAAGCAATCTTCTACAAGGAACATAATCAATATCACTTAATCAAAGAAGGAAAAGAATATGTGGTACATGTTCACCATTTAAAAGAAAATCAATCTCTTCAAACAATGGAACAATTAAAAAAGGCAGCTCATGCAAGAAACACACCTATAATTGTTTCAAATCAAGTAATTGATCTTAAGCAAGAACATAAAATGATTGTAGAATAGAAGATCAGTCACACTTTGCTTCAAGCTAAACTAAGGCCAAAACATTAAAAAAAATGGGAAGCGGCTCCTTCACCTTCCTTCATAATGACGTTCAACTCCACTTCTTGGCCTCGGCTCCATGGTAAATTTCCTGAAGAATCACATCAAATTCCACTTCTCGGCATAAAAATTTTGACACTAAAAGAGATAGACATGAGATAAACAATTAAAAACGCCTCGTTAATTGAAATGAAAAGTGAACAGTAGCGTGCCTAATTAATTGAAACGCCCAAGCGAAGGCGGACATGCTTCACATCCACACGCACCCACCCACCCACTATCAATAAAAAAAAATTTTAACTATCGTGATTAATTGAAACATCTACACGGATCCTGGCACTCTACACATCCACGCGGCCACAAGCACACACCCACTACACATCCACGCGGCCACAAGCACACACCCACTAACAGTGTAAAAGGATATCTTTAAATGATATTCATAAAATGCATAAAACACATGGACACCTGTAAAAAAAAATCAAGGCTCCCATGCATGCCCTAATTAACACCCTAATACCGAAAACAAAATCACAGTAAAATACTTAAATTTAAACATACCTTAATCACAAGTTTTAATGATTAATGAACATTTTTTTATCATGCAAAGAAATTAATGTTTGAAATCACTTCCTTTTATTTATTGTTACTATAAAAAAATATTTCAAAGATGTGAAATTTTTTCATTAAAACCCATCTATAATTAAAAGCTCATTAATTCTCTATAATTAAAAGCCCATTAAATGTTCACCTCTACTAATTAGTAAATGACCCTGTTTCCAATCTACTTAGTGAAACAAGGGACTAACTGTAGGGTGCAAATTTTGTGATAATTTCGTTACAAACTTCGGAGACGTCCATGCTACTATCGCACGTCAATAACCATCCCGTTTCCACGAGAACTTTCTCCGGTTCACCTGCACTCGCATCACAGTAACTTGACACGATCTTCGAGAACTTTAAACAATTTCGAATAAATATATGAAGGTTTCTTCCGCCACTCTCCCCACTACTATATGCACTCGTGGGCAGACTTCTTGCCAAGATCATTGAGATCAGGATCCAACTCATAAAAATTTACACGGAATGAACAGCGACCAACATCGTTGGTGATAAGCCACAATATCGCACCACCGTGTGAATGGGAAATTTCTATCGTCGGCCGTTGGTGGTTTTCCTGTGTGTTTATATTAGACTCAATATTCACCCTTTCAATTAAAGGGCAAAAGCTAGATTCAAGTTGAAACATCTCCCGCCGCATTTGTCCTTCGTCCTGAACAAA
>ML823334.1:64840-78150 GCA_009831015.1 Picea engelmannii | reverse complement strand
AATAATATTTGAAGATCATTCTCCTTCACTCTACTCTTGATATATATTTTCCTTACACCCACCTAGCCAAGGCCTCTTCGAGGTTTATCATATGGCTTCCTAGCATCAAGCTTGTAGTCCTCTTAGCTCAGGTTGGGCGTTTTTGGTTTTCTATGCTCGAGCTCGGGATTCTTCCATGAGTTCTCTAATCCCTTTTATTGCACGCACTCATGCATTCTCTTTCAACGACTCTCCTCCTCAGAGGTACACACTCTCCTCTCCCCAAAACTCTCTCCTCGTGTGATTTTCCTGCATGCATGAATTAGGTAGGTTCTCGACCTGTCCTTTTGTTTCTTCTATCAGAAGGCAACTCATGGATCAATCCTGGGACCCATGGTGATCTTTCCTACTTTTCTCTAGTTGACAACTTCTTGTCCCTTTTGGCATCCCTCCATACTTCTATTCATTGGGCTGGTTGGTTTTTCAACTACCAACCTCCCTCATTAACTGATTTGTATTGAAATCGGGGCTAAGGGAATTAATTTGAATAAGGCTCGAGGTCCTTTAGTTTAATGGGGCCTCCTCTCATTCCACTAGTGATATCATGACTAGTACTTTAAGGCTTCACCCCAAATTCAGTTTGGCATTTACAATTAAACAATAATACATTTACAATATTTACATGTCGTTGCATGGCAATCACTAATTGTGATTTATTACATGTATTTAGGGTTTAGATAGGGGGTGTTACAGATACACCCATTCCCATGATTTCCATGTCTAATTCAATGAAGCACCAATCTAATTTTTATGAGAAGAATGGACTCATTTGTTGGTTTGTTGGCTCATGGCCTATATTGGTAGATCTGCACAACCGGGTTTCCTGAAGTTGGAATCCCCTTCTATCAAAGGATGCATATATAGTATAATTTGATGTAACGAACGATAGAGACTCTATTATCCACTTTGGTCATTGGTTTTTGGGTTGTTGGCCTTTGCATGAAGCATCGGTACCCTACCTTTTACCGCTCCGTGAATTGTTTATCCTCAATCCCATAGTGAGTAAGACTCAATATTCCCCTACAATTCTGGCCTCTTGATAATTTTCCTAGGATTGGAAAATTTCATTACTACAACCTTGAAATGGTAGAAAAGAAACACACAAATTTTTCAAGGATGTGTGTTGAAATGGATCTCTCAAGGCATTCTTGAAGAGATTTGGATGGATGTAGGTGAACATATTTAGAAATAGAAGCTAGACTACAACAATGTCAACTCCCATTGTAGATATTGTTTCACAGTTGGGCATACATTTTCCTCTTGCCCAAAATGCAAACTTGCTCATGACTTGGGGGAAGTGAAGCACATTGAACCCCTTGCCAAAAGTAAACTTTCTGAACGAAGTCTACATGGTGGTATGGTGCAAAGGAAGAACACCAATTGAACAGAAAGGATTTCCCTTTGATTAGCCAGGATCCACAACGTAATCAGAAAGTTCCACCCTCAATGGTAGCATCTACTTGGAAGTTCTTATTGAGGAAGTTAGTTTTCTACGGGAAACCCTTTGCATATTCCTTTGTTTGAAAAGATGTCGGATCATGCTCTTGAACGAGTAGAACCCTATCCCATCTCTCAAAATCATGTAAGCTAGGTTAATCAAGTTGATGAGAAAGAATAAGAGCATGAGGTGGAGAAATAAGTAGTGCAAAGGATTTTGGAATCCCTTTTTGTGAATCTAGATCACAACAAAGGGAAATATGAGAATCTAGTAATGCCTATCTAGAGCTCGAAGGAGGAATGGGAGAAATAAATTATGAAGAAAAAAAACACTCCATCTCTATAGTCGTGGTGACCAAGAATTGACATTGAAACTTATTCTAGACATGTTTTGTTTATGTGCTCTTTCATTTCATAGTTTATTTGTATTTACTCATGAATTCCATATTTGTAAGAAATTTTGGGATTTTTTTTTTTAGGAGTTTGTAGAATACCCATCCTTTTAAAGCTAGGCATATCTCCCACCTTTGCCCACAACCACCCCTTTTTGTATCACAATGTTGTCCAATTTGGTCATAGTTTTTTCTAATACAAATCCTAACCATTATTAAAAAATTGACATATTAATCATCTATTTTAAATATTGTACTTTAGTAGTGAGAGATCCTAATCATTTTATGAGATATGATATACAATATTGTTTTAATAATTTTGTAAACAAATTATTCATTTAATATAAATTTTAAATTTTTGGGGAGAAAATTTTACATGGAAATCTAAAGGATGCTTCAGCACATTTGTGAATGGTATTCCTAATAAATCCACTAGCGTAAACTAGTGCAACGTACCCAAAAGGATTTGAAATGAGAACCAAATGGCACAAAACTAGCCAAATATTCGACAATATTAACAAGATCCAATTTAGCTAACCCCTTAAACTATATATGTATGCATGTGCATATGTGTGAGATTTATATTAAAAACAAAATTATATAAAAATATCTTCTCTAAAATCAAATGTAACGATCCTAGAGGAACAATTGTAGCAACATTTTCCTAGGGAATAGGGACCACCTAATAGTTTAATAGATTCATATGTGTTATAACCCTAATTTACACCATACATGCTTACCTAGCATCAAGCCATCTCAGATTCCTTATTTTCCAAAACACTGTTGAACAACTCTTCTTAAAAACCCCTTTTATAAAGGCCCATGTTCCCTGTTCCATTACTGAACGCGTGTACATGCTAGCTGACCCAAGACAACCCACGTGTACCTACAAAAGCACGAAAAAAGGAAAGTTGCTAACGAAACACACATCTTTGGGTAAGTTAACTAAAACTTTCGGCCATGCATGGCTGGAAGTTCGATGAAATACCTAGCTTCTTCTAGCCTATAAAAGAAGGGTTAGGGGTCCCATTTGGAAGAGGAAAATCATAGTAAAGAAACTATACCTGATTGCGCATTCCCTTTGTCCCAACCTTTAGCCATCCTTGTGAAAAGAGAAGTATAGAGAAAAGTAGTTGGAGGACATTTGAAGAGGAGCCCAGGACCAGTCTCGAGGAGCAGTGTTGACCACATATTGTAAGTTGCTATTGTGAAGATTAATACAAAAATGAATACTTTTCCCGTCCCGCCATATCATGTGTTCAAGTTGAATGTTTATTTTATGATATTGTCACAACTAAACCAGTAATTAGTATATGAAATGCATGCTCGTAGCTCTCTGTTTGTTCATGTATGAATGCAGGTCATCTTTGGGAGGAGGCTTGCAATCAAAGAGCGAGAGAAAGAAAAAAATATATACAAGTAGTGCTCTCAACACGTGAAAAGTCTAGACTAACTAAGGTCATGGCCTGTGGGCCCTGCTATAATGATCAACAACGTTTTCCAAACGTCGAAACAGTCGGACCCACGTCCGGGGTGCCCCCACTACATGAGGTTGCATAGATGGTGGCATATCCTCAAGGGTAAGGGGGATAAGAAACCTACTAATAATGCTGGCGGGGGAAACACTGAGAAATGGAAGGTGAGGTATCTGTGCAACCTGTGCGCGGAAGACCACCCAACCCACCAATGTCCTCGGCTTGCAGAGGCCAAAAAGTTTGTGACACAACAATAGCCTGCCATGTTAACCAATCCATTTCAACATGGGAAAAACCTAACCCAAGCCTCTACAAGTGCGGAAGGGGGAAATCAAGGACCCTCTCTGTCTTCGAACAGTCCTGCATCCGCGAATGTGTATATGATGAAGGGTGATGCTTTTATATCAACTAGAGCGCATGACTACAGTAAACCAAGCACTTTCGAGAAGGAAAAGAAGTCGAACTCCCATATTTTCCTCTTCAAATCGAGAAGACTTTGGGCGAAACAATGACACGCATCCCAAAAGGTACGTTCAAAAAATCTTCTCACAACCCAAACGCAAGGGCTGCCCAAAACTATTCCGTGGTGGAGTATTTGTCTCAAACCCCTTGTGCGATGTCCACTTTGGAGGTCCTCCAAAGCTGCCCTTCCCAGAGAAAAGATTTGTTAGCTGCTTTAGGATCTACCGAGATTTGTAATTCGGGTACTATCATGCTTGATACAACCGACTTAAAACCTTGTCTGCCTTACCACGTAGCGTTTCATATAGTAGTGGCTCACCCCATGAAAACTTTTACTCAGAATATTTTCCGCACGGTGGTTGATGAGGGCGCCTTGACATGCGTTATGTCATTGGCATGTTGGAAGGCCATTGGCCAATTTGTTTTTTCTCCGTCACCTACTTTTCTCACTTCTTTCGATGGTCATTCATTCCGACCACATGGTATCATTCCCTCTTTCCCCGTGCAGTTAGGAGGGAAGACCGTGTGCATCAAGGTAGAAGTATTTGACGTGTCCCTCGACTACAATCTCTTGTTAGGAAGGAGTTGGACTTACGCCATGCAAGCAGTGGTTTCTACCATTTTCTGGGTCTTGTTGTTTCCACACGAGGACCAGATTGTAACCATTGATCAGTTGTCTTTCTCCAGACCCGACCCTTCATTGGGGGTATCTGCAGTCCCGATAATTGATAATCCCCAACCAGGTGTAGTCAATGTAGGGGTTGGCTTGTGCCCATCTCTAATGGGTACCTTCGATTACCCGCCCCCTCAAGGCGATGTCAAGTTCATATCTGACAACCATAAGGTTGAGATTTTCCAAGTTTCGTCGTTTCGCACGACTTACTTCAATGATCTGTGGATACTTCCTTCCCCATCGGCCACGATGGAAGGGATAGGGCACCTGGGCATGTCCATGCCCTTGTCCGCATCTGAAGTAGCATACTCTTTAGTCCAGCAAGCTTTGGCCGACACAGATCCAACTCTTGCACAAGAGTTAGATCCGCCTCTAGAGCCTATTTGGGCTCAAGGTTCTCTCGCTGACACAGATTCGTTAGACTTAGTCTTTCCCTCCGACAATTAGTAATTGAAGCAATGACTAGTATGGACAAACCCTGGGATGATCTCCATCATAGATCATACTTTCTCCCAGAGTTAAGTAGAATTGAAGCCGAAGAATTCACCTTGACTATGACTGGAGATAGGTCTTGTCCTATTAATCCCTTAGCTACACATGAGGTTTATGCTGAGGGTAATATGGAAACCATCGTTGAAACCATACCGATCAATATCTCCAGAACCCCTGGCGTCGTGGAGAATGTTTTCGTCGGAGCTTACTTCTCCCCTGAAGAGATTCAAATCTACACAGATCTATTTAAAAAAATTCGCAATGTTTTTTCATGGTCTTACGAGGAAATTCTAGGCATCGATCCAAAAATAGTCGAACATGAAATCACAACTTATCCAGATGCCAAGCCTGTTCGGAAGAATCTTCATCCAGTTAATCCCAGGAAAGCAGCAACCATTAAGGTTGAAGTGGAGAAACTACTAAAAGCTAGTTTTATCTATCCTATCCATTTGACCCAATGGGTGTCAAATCCTGTGTCGGTCAATAAGAAATAGGGCACAATTCATGTATGTACGGACTTCCATGATTTGAACAAGGCCTGTCCAAAAGATAATTTTCCCACACCATTCATCGACCAAATAATTGATGAATGTGCAGGTTGCGAGGCCTTCTCTTTCATGGATGGTTTTTTGGGATATAATCAAATACAAATCAAACCCGAAGACCAACACAAAATGACATTCATTTGTCCATGGGGTACATTCGCGTATCGTAAGATGCCCTTTAGTCTCAAAAATGTTGGAGCAACCTTTCAGTAGGCCATGTCTTTTTCTTTCCATGATCTCAAGCATATAGTCGAGGCCTATTTAAATGATTTAGCATCTCGATCTCGCAAGAGAACAGATCATCCCACACACCTCCGACTTATCTTTGAGCGATGTCGCTACTTCCAGATTTGCTTGAATCCAAACAAGTTCAGCTTTTGCGTAACATCAGGACGTTTGTTAGGTTTCATAGTGTCAACAACAGGGATCATGGTCGATCCTCTCAAGGTTGAGGCAATAATTCAATTGCCTCCCCCATGCACAATCCTTCAACTTCAGAGTCTACAAGGCAAGGTGAATTTTTTAAGACGTTTCATCGCCAACTATGCTGAGATCACAAAGGGATTTATGCGCTTACTGAAGAAAGAAGTTCCTTTTTATTGGGACGATGTCGCTCAATGCTCTTTCAAAGCATTTAAACATGCCCTCACAACTGCCCCTCTGCTTCGACCACCTAACTATAACAAAGATTTCTTATTATACCTGGCTATAGCAGAGTCAACCATCGGCATGGTCTTAGTTCAGGAAGATGATTTGTTCTCAGAATATGTGATCTATTACCTGAGCCGAGGCCTATTCAAACTAGAACTCAATTATTCTCATATCAAAAAACTTGTGTTGGCAACAATCCATGTTGTTCAATGGTTCCATCATTATATTATGTTTCGTAAGACCACCGTCATTGCTGTTGTGAATCCATTTCAGTACATGTTGACACAATGGGTAATAGGCGGAAATATCAGTAGATGGATAGACATCCTCCAGGAATTTGACTTAGATTTCGTTTCAGCGAAATCCAAAAAGTCATTGGTCTTCGCAGAAATTATTTCGAAACTTCCGGTTGAGTCAGGTGATGTTGTGCCCGAAGAGTCACCTATCAGAGGAGATATGTTTTTGATCACATCTTTGGATCCCTGGTACAGAGATATACTTATCTATCTCCAGGCTTTGAAGTGCCCCACCTCTGCTTCTCGTGATGAGTGTCGTTGTATACACCATCAGGCCAAGAATTATATCATACTTGACGATACATTGTATCGAAGAGGTGTAGACTGCATCCTGCGTCGGTGTCTCACTCACAAAGAAGCAGTTATCATGCTTAACGATTTCCATATTGGAGCATGTGGCAGTCATTTGTCTGGGTTGGCAACAACCCAAAAGATTTTACGAGCAGGTTACTTCTAGTTGATACTAATCAAAGATTGTATCAAATCAGTCAAGAAGTGCCACCCGTGTCAGATCTTCTCTCGGAATATGAGGTCACATCCTGCTCCCTTGTTTCTTGTCATCACAGTTGGTCCCTTCACCAAGTGGGGGATTGATTACACTACATGCAACCCTCCTTCAGCAAGGGGGCACCGTTATATCATTGTAGTTGTAGACTACTTCATGAAGTGGGTCGAAGCTATGCCAACGTTTAAAGATGATGGAGAGACAGTGGCTCTCTTTTTATTCAACCAGATAATAGCAAGGTTCGGTGTCCCGAGAGATATTGTCACTGACCATGGAAATCACTTTCAGAACCAGTTGATGATTGAGTTAACATCAAATCTTGGGTTGCAGAAAGAACATTCATCACCCTACTACCCCCAAGCAAATGGTCAGGTGGAAGCTGTAAATAAATCTCTTAAGACCATCCTACAACGAACGATTAACTCAGCCAAGTCAAATTGGCATTTGATGTTATACTCTACATTATGGGATTACCGAATGTCTGTTAAGACTGCAACCGGTTTCTCACCTTTTCATCTCATTTACGGGCTGGAAGCAGTCTTGCCTATCGAATGTCAGATCCTGTCCCTAAAGTTGGAAGTACAGTTATTGCCAGACACGTCTCCACTTGAAGAACAATTATTATACCTTGAGCGGCTCAATGAGCAGTTTCATGATGCAACCCTGGCCAACGAGGCTCACAAACATAAAGTCAAGTGTCAGTATGATCGGTTTGTTTGTCCTCGGATTTTCTCTAAAGGCGATCTTGTCCTGGTCTATGACCAAGATAAGGACCCTCTGGAGGCAGGAAAATTCAAACCCATGTGGTTCAGACCTTTCATCATAAAAAAAGGTTCTAAAAAAGGGCGCTTATAGTCTGGTCAACTTTGAGGGAAATACTTTGGTGAAGCCTAGAAATGGGCTCTACCTCAAGAAATATTACTCATAGGTAGGTCACCTTGGGTAACTTTTTGTAACATATGTATAGTCTTTGTACTATTACTTTCTAGTTTCTTTTAGTATTATGGGCGTGTCATTTTTTATGTTATCTTTCGTCACTATGGCAGATGTCAAGTGAATCAGAGGTGTTCATTGGGTAAGTAGACAGTGATAGCCAACACACTCGAAGGCTTGCCTCCGCAGCTTGGGTAATTTTTACACATGGAGGCCCGTTATTATCTTCCGGAGGTATATGATGAGACCACAAACAATTTCGCCAAGTATAGTGCAGTTATTGAGTTACTTTGTGATGCCCTGCAATTTGGTATCTCTCATCTCCAGGTCTATTTAGACGCTCAGTTGGTTGTGTCTCAGTTAAATAGAGTCTACCGTGTTCATGATCTAACGTTACACCAACGATTCCTTAGGGTACATCTCTTAGAACGAATCTTTGATTATATTACATATTTTCATGTTCCTAGGAGATTAAACCAAATTATAGATACTCTAGCTAATCAAATTCTAGATTGGCATCTCGCACACATATAAAAATACATACACATAAACATGTACATACATTTTTAAAGGAAAACATGATCCATAAGACACAAAAAGACATAAAAATCCATATATAATATCATAATCATCATAGTACATAGGTGGACGCAAGCGCCTCAAAAGTATGACCAGTAACGAGTCATGGGGCTTATGCCCTCAAAAAATATATACAAGTAGTGCTCTCGGCACGTGAAAAGTCTAGACTAACTAAGGTTAGGGCCTGTGGGCCCTGTTATAATGATCAATAGAATTTTCCAAATGTCGAAACAGTCGGACCCATGTCCGGGGTGCCCCCACTACATGAGGCTGCATAGATGGTGGCAGATCCTCAATCTCTACCATAGGGACTGTGCGGGTGAGCGAGGTAAAGTTTTGCCCGAATCGTCTCAAAACCCTCTCAGCCTCACTGGCTGGAAGCTCTCCTGCTGTTGTTGGTCCCCCTGTGGCGGTAGGTGCGAACCCTAGCCAAGGATGACGCCTGTTCCTCGCATAATCCACAGGTCGCACTGGTCCCACATCTGCACATAATAGACACCTATCTGTCAAATACTCTGGTATAAAAAAAATGATATATATAAAAAAAAAAAACATAGCGGGTCTTCTTTTTAGCCCTTTTCAGATCCTCTAAACATGAAAAGATTTCCGAGCGATCTTGTGTCCTTTCACTCTCGTTAAACTGAAATTTGAAGTCACGTCTGTTCGACGGTAGTTTATCAATTTTTCGGTCCGGACGGTCAACTGTATGAACAAATGTATACTCTAAGGAACTTCAGTTATTTAGAAGAGTACTCTCAGGTATCATTTTAACCCTTTTTCGGGCCTGAGGGACTAAATGTATGAAAAAGGAACCCCGACGAGGTCCATAGTTAATCTCTTTTTAGACTCCCTAAAATTGAAAAGATCGTCGAGTGACCTTATTCTTTCACACTCATTAAAATGGTCCAAAAGAACATTCCTGACGGAGTCCATAGTTAATCTTTTTTCAGACTCCTTAAAAATGAAAAAATGGCCGAGTGATCTTGTCTTTATCACACTCGTTAAAATGGTTTTGAATAGATGTCTTTTCAGTGCTAGTTTACCCCTTTTTCGAACCGACTAGACTACCTTCGAAAAAGGTACCCGACTGGAGTCTACTTTTATGTTTTTCAGACTCTCTAAATATGAAAAACCGTCGAGCTTACCTTCTTTGGGATCATTAAACTTAGATCGAAGGACATTCCCATTGTGTGTTTTATTAACTGCATTTGCATACCCGTGTCTTTGGCCTAATGCCGACTCCATGTTGCTCTCAACTGAACCATCTGAAGCATGCCTTATATGCAAGCCCTATAGCACTTTTCCTCTGCGTCTTGACACTTTTGGCCTCTGGAGGATTTTTTTCGAGTGTCCTTTTCTTGCATATGTCCCTTTGCCCTGAGCATCCTTGTGTTCCGTGCGCTTGGAACTAGTATGTTTGTGACACTTGATCCTCCTTTGCAACGTAACATTCTTTTATTCTTTTTCCAAAATTATTGAAAAAGACAAAAAAAATCAAATATACCCCAAAAAGAGGAAGGGAAAAGTATTTCTTTATTGGAAGCACAATGAGTCGCCCTTGGATAAAGCACAATCTGTCTGTTTGTTCGTCAAACTTTGGGATTTAATACGACCTTAGGAAGTTTTTCTCACTACATAGAGCTGTGTCCTCCTCCATTTGGTTATTCTTCCAAAAATATGGAGAGTTTGCGTTGCCTCCTGCCTCGTAAACTTATGTTAATGCCATGCTGCTTGAGTCTCATCATTTGTCATGCTATTGTCCAAGGGAAGTTTTTACCAAGCCTGAGTCAACCCCTCTATAGTTTGTCTCTTGCCCTCATGCCCGGCCATCCTGAATGTCCAATCAAGTCTTTGTTCAAAATCAATGAAGCCTTCAGTCTGATCATCAAGATTCTCTAGTCCATGACCGACGAGCCATCGAATACCTCTGGGTAGTGAATTCGTACACTCATATTACAATCCTACCCGAGTTTTGAAGATTTTGAAGTTGTTTCTCGAGCTCTGAAGACCTCATCTCCAGCCATTAAGCCTTATAAGCTTCTAGAAGATGGATACTCTACACGTATGTCTTTTTAATTTCGAGATGTAGCTTTGTTGTGTATTGCTCATGGCTACACTTTATATAATTATATGACATGGATCTACAATGTATTTGATTGGTAGCCATGATTTTATTTTATCCCGAGCATGGGTATGCCTGCCTCGGTGAGACAATCATTATTTTGCAGACGACACCTCCCGATTTCTGGTCCCTGGGCTCACCTGTTCGGCATATCGGAGAAGATTGTTAATGTATTTCGGCCATCATATGCTCTTCTGACCTCACACATTAGGGGGCATATGTTATAAACCTAATTTTCACCAGACATGCTTACCTGTCATCAGTCCATCTTAGATTCCTTCTTTTCCAAAACACTGTTGAACAACTCTTCTTAAAAACCCCTTTTATAAAGGCCCACGCGCCTTGCTCCATTACTGCACTTGTGTACACGCTAGCTGACCCAAGACAACCAACGTGTACCTACAAAAGAACAAAAAAAGGAAAGTTGATGACAAAACACATAGCTTTGGGTAAGTTAACTAAACCTTTCGGCCATGCATGGCCGGAAGTTCGACCAAATACCTAGCTTCTTCTAGCCTATAAAATAAGGGTTAGGGGTCCCATTTGGAAGAGGAAAATTATAGTAAAGAAACTATACTCGATTGCACATTCCCTTTGTCCCAACCTTTAGCCATCCTTGTGAAAAGAGAAGTATAGAGAAAAGTAGTTAGAGGAAATTTGAAGAGGAGCCCAGGACCAGTCTCGAGGAGCAGTGCCGACCACATATTGTAAGTTGTTATTGTGAATATTAATACAAAAAGGACTACTCTTCCCATCCCGCCATATCATGTGTTCAAGTTGAATGTTTATTTTATGATATTGTCACAACTAACCCAATAATTAGTATATGAAATGCATGCTCGTAGCTCTCTGTTTGTTCATGTATGAATGCAGGTCATCTTTGGGAGGAGGCTTGCAATCAAAGAGCGAGAGAAAGCAAAGGGATCGACATCAAACGAAGGACTTAAGGTAGAGTTACTGAATCTTGTTTACACCTTTGTATTGCATGATTGTGTGGTTTTGTGTTGGGAGAATAGGAAAGAGTAGAAGCCTTTGAAATGGTCATTTTTTGCATGCATGATCAGAACCCTTAAATGCTAAGTCCGTAGGAGGGATTCCCACCCACAACAATATGCCCTTCTGAGAAGCCTCTAAAGAACCAAGGAAACAAATATCATATCACTAATTGTTTTAGGAGACTCCATGGTGGTCATTAAATCCATGATTGGAATATCTATTCTGGTGAATAACAAACTAGCCATGGTCTTATCTCAAGCTAGGGAAGAGGTAAGTTATTTTTATAAATTCTCCTTCCATGTGAGGTGTGAGCTCCATCTCAAAGTCAATACATTGGCCAAAATAGCCACCACTCTTTTCCTAGGAGAATGTATGCAAACTGGGGAGTGCACTACATGCCACATCCCTTAAGGGTGTACTTAATATGTGCCAATCACCATTTATTCTTCACACAAATTTCCAACTCACATATCAGCTCAATGGATTTGGGAGGAGAGCATTGAGGATAACACTTGGCCCCTCTCACACGCAAGATCTATCCTTAGCTCTAGATAATGAATGCTAGAACATGAAAATGCGTCGATACTATGGGATTAAGGAATATGGGATGAAGAGAATGGGGAACATATGCAGTTAAAAATTGATTATGTCAGGCCTCCACGTACGTGAATTCTAGAGATTTGTATGGGACCCTAGATATTTCTTGCTAATGGTAAGAATTTACATTGACATTGTAAGAATGATTATGATTTTGGCATTAGTGATATGGGTATGGTACCTTGGTTCTTCAGTCCCTTGGTATTCAAATTCTAAGAAAGGAAACTTGGTCGAGCATATTGGGAAAGTGAATTAGGTACCTACTTTGCTTTTTCATCCCTATCATTCTTTGGTTGGTTTCCTTTGTGCTTTTCTTTTCTGGTCATTTTTTTAAGACAATAGTGGTAAAATTCATTACAAAAGGACCAATGTTGTCAATACTTTGTGGGTTAGTGTCAAACCTATACCCTTCTTCTTTTTCCACTTTGGTCGAGGTTGTGTCGATCTGGTTATCTATCAGGTTAGGTTGGCATTTTCAAGGGCTTAGAGTGTTCTTGGTTTTATTTTCTCCTGGACTGTTTCATGCAACAATTAGTGTAAGTTTTTATTGGTTCAAGGTCACAACATTGTTCTCTCTGTGTGTAGAATATGTAGCTTACTCCTCTATTCCCAGGAGACAATTAATTCGTGTAGGTCTAGTCCTTTGCCTGGTTTGGTTTGCAAGTGTCCATAGTGAAAATATGGAGAACGAGGACAAATTGGAGTTCAAAAGAGACCTAAGGAGACATGAGGAGCACGTCCAATCCAACATGACATATTTTTATGTAACAACCAATGTCACGCATGAGAATGAGCACCACTGTGTGTCTCAACATGCCACCGTAATGAACCTATTGGTACACCATAAACAAAGGTTAGATATCATGTAGGTCGAATGTAGCATGCTACAAAATTTGTCCCTTAACCTTCACAAATATGCTCTCTCATATGCATCAAACAACAAAGACCTAGCTCACTCTCTACAAGTTGAACTAAAGGAGGAAGAGACAATACATCTGTTATCACTCCAAGAAACTCCTTAGGGTTGTAGGCTAAGGATGCTTGGTAACTTTATAAATCATGAACAATGAAAGTGTAGATCAATGGGATAATAGAGAGTAGCTAATGAGAAGACAA
>ML823334.1:26811-43518 GCA_009831015.1 Picea engelmannii | reverse complement strand
GACACCTATCATACTCATGTGATTATGTAATTGGTTGTTCTTCTAGTTTGTAGTTTAGAGTTAAGCTATATAAACAAGCTCCTTCTTCAAGTGAAGTTAAGGAGTAGATTATGAATTTGAGATTGTAATCACTTTTTTCTTATTAATAAAATTAAGTGTCTGAGGACACTTTGTCAACAATGAGCTTTGTCATACTCAATTTAAGCTAAAAAAAGTTTCTGTCATTTGGTGTGACCCCTTGAAACACAATTCAAGAAGTAACATCCAACATAAAGAAAATATTAGAAAAGTAACATATAATATCATTGAAAGTATACCCCTAAAATATATAACATGGAGCATGTAAGTACGGTTATCCTCTAGTTTCAATTCAAATGTGGATGATGAAGTCTCTAACCAAAATCCCATGTATACCCCTAGAATATATGGAACACATAAGTATGGTTATCCTCTAGTTTCAATTCAAATGTGGATGATGAAGTCTCTAACCAAAATCTCATTGCACAAATATGTTGCCAATGTATACCTTTCTATGTCTTAAGTTAAGATTCTTGTCATATGCTTGTAATGTGGAATGGAAATTAGAAAGAAATGGCCAAATTAATGAAACAAAAATATTATGAAGTCACCTCAAAGATGGAATTCTCTTCATATGATCAAATTTCTCACTAAAATGCATATGCCAAACACATTTTCGACAATCCTTTAAAAATGGTAGACTTACATATTTCATTATATATATAAGAATATCACTAGAATGCACATAAATGAGGAACATGGGGAAGTGCAAAACATAACTTTCTAAGGGTAGATCCACTACTACGAATGTGAAACAATGGTGTTTTTGAGAACATGCATGTGCACAATTTGATTGTTTTGCCTCAAGTTAACTTGTGTTTGGGTATTCTTAATAATTTGAGTCTTTGAGATTTGTAATTGGCCTAAGTATGTCTAAGAAACTATGGTCAAGCATGATTTATCTTTACTAAACAATCATTGAAAACCTTAAAAATAGGAAGAGATACTCATACATCAAATTGGCTAAAATGATTTGCCTAATGAATTTAGATATCTAGATCAATCAACTTCAAGGGTCTCAAAACCTAAGTTAATCGATAAGCAAGGATGCAACATAGTACACATGAATTAATGAATTATTTAGGATGCCTAAATGACTTTGCATCAACTTATTTGGTGAATCTCCTATCACTGGATATAGGATTAGTAGAATAAATACAACAATGCAACCTAAACATTAAATAAAAGGGTTTTCATTTGATTTTTTTTATGCCAATCATTCTTTATGTTCATGAAAATCAAGACCACCATAAATTTCCTCAACCATACCTTTAGGGTCAATTTCCTTTAATCCAAAATATTCTTTCAAGGATTCCTTTCACTTTGAATTTTTGTCAAAGAGTCCTACCTCCTCTTATGTTCCATATTTCTTTTTTATCCTCGATTTTTCTTGTGTCCTCATAAAGCGATATATTCATTTTGTCTTCTTTACCATAATATATTTTGTGAAGGCAACTTATTTTTTTTTAATTAAAAAAACACAATCCATTTGCGCACACATAAATTCACATATAGGTTTTGTTTTCATTGGAAGCATTTTCAATTCCCTCAATCTCAGCAAGAGATTCAAATCTAGATACATGACCCATTTATCTTCATCTAGTCATGCAACAACACTTCACATAATCACATTTAACATTGATACATGTCCACCATTCATGTTGAAATCACATGTTAATTCCACTAACATGAAACCAATTCACCATAACATTGAAAGCATTAGAGCAATCATTCAAATAAATACATTGCTAACTACCTGATGTGTAGGGTGCTCTCAACACTATCATAAACAATACCTCTAGGTCTCGTGAACCAAACCAATGGCTATATATTTCTATGGGGTGAACATTAGCTCATAAACACATCCTATAAATTTCTATATGGAAAGAATTTCTAGAAGAACTTATCCTAAAAGGACTCATGTTACGAGGGTACCTCACTCTAGCATGACCAATCAATCCAAGGATTTACTTAAAATCAAACCAAGCATATGACTAGTCAATATAGGGTTTTACCATAAAAAGTCAAATCAAGCATATGACTAGTCAATGGTAGTCTAATGACATGAGGGATGATTATCAATGTAATTTACATCTCAATTCTTCGTCCCTGGATCAAGGTGAACAAACATAAATAAAAAAATACTATGAAATTAAATTTCAAAAAAAAAAAGTTGCATACCATCATTGTCATTATCCTAGGCAATACCCACAAATTTCAATGATTTAACACAAATTTTAATGATTTAACAAAGACCTTCCCGTTGTTGTTTCTCACAATTTCTTGTTCGCATAGATTGGTGATATTGTTTTGGAAGTTAAGTGGTTAAGCAATTAAGAGCATAAGCCCTCCCCTATCTCGACTATCTTTGCTAACAAAATGCACATATTACTTTGGAAAAGGCCATGTTTGTTTCCTTGTAAGCCCTCCCCTATCTCGACTATCTTTGCTAACAAAATGCACATATTACTTTGGAAAAKGCCATGTTTGTTTCCTTGTCGCATTGTTGCTCAAAGAACATATTTTTCTCTCTTCTACTATGTTCGTCTCAACTTTGTCATCCAATGTAATTCCTCGAGTATAAGAATAGGTGCAATATTCACTCAAAACAACCATTGAGTATATGAATAGGTGCAATATTCACTCAAAACCTCTTAGGGTACAACAATGAAACTCATTAACCAAAAGCGCTTGTGACGAATAATAGTAATCTTGCAAATATAGCCAAATGGTGGTAACATCATCTGCTTGGTGCTATTCTTTGAGCATATAAAACAATCAGTATAACCAATGATGCCCTCACACTATTAAGAAAAGCAGAATTGAAGTTAATGATGTCCTCTCACACTATTACGAAAAACAGAATTGCAATCAATGAAGCCCTCTCACACTTTACTAAGCAGAATTGCAAGTCTCTTTATCTTTATCATTGCGGCTTCTCAATTTTGCTTAAACCTTAATTGTTAAGAACTAATAACCTATTCCAAAAACATAGCTGCTCTCCAGGGGGAGCTCAGGAGCTCCAACGAAACACCTTATTTGATACAGGCTGCTCTCTAAGGGGAGCTCAAGAGCTCCAACGAGACACCAAATTTAATAAATGCCAATTTGCTTAGCAGCTCCAACGAGACACCATATTTAATAAATGCCAATTTGCTCAGGAGTTCCAACGAGACACCTTATTTGATACAAGCTTGCCCTCTGAGGGGAGCTCAAGAGCTCCAACGAGACACCATATTTAATAAATGCCAATTTGCTCAGGAGTTCCAACGAGACACCTTATTTGATACAAGCTTGCTCTCTGAGGGGAGCTCAAGAGCTCCAACGAGACACCATATTTAATAAATGACAATTTGCTCTTCCAAGTTCCACATCTCTCAAATAGAATTCAAGAATACCAGGCCACTTTAGTGGGAATGCAAAAGTAATGTAACGTTCCTTTTCTTAGTAGAATAATACAAAAGAATAAGTCATGGACTTCAGTGCAAGGAAGAGCAAATCCAACAATAATGTGATGTCATCTCCTTGTGATAGCTGTCTCACAAAATGTTCCCACTTTATCTCGTTTCAATTTTCATGAACAATTTAGCGAAGGAATTATACTCACTTTGGCAGCAAATTCAATTTATAAACATTTCTTCATAGGAGGGCAAAGGGAATCCCCTGCCAATTTATAAGGTTGTCTTCGTAAGAGGGCAAAGAAAATCCCCTGCCAATTTTATGCACTGTCAAGTAGGGTGGTGGTCTCGTCTATGCTTTCACTTGCACCCATCTCTCAAGTCCCCAATAATTTTTATGTCGTGTCACAATCTGGATCCCATTTTAGCACACCTACCTAATTTTACCTTTCACAAATGATCTAAGGAAACAAAAGTCATAACTATTTCAATTTAAAACTTGATATATAAGCAACTAAATGGACAATATCATAGAACAAGTCATCTGAGCTCAATAAATCAAGCTAACATGTAACAATGCACATAAGAAACCTAGTAACAAGAAATACAATTACAAAACATCTGAGCTCAATATTGGTAAGACGCTTAAACTGAGAGAAGCACAAAATCACACCATTGATTCCGTGGTTTAGAAAAAGAATTCATACATGAATAATACAACCATGGCATTGAACGATGAAATGAAAACCTAGTCCAACCAGAGCTACACTAAATTTGGACTGATGCATATAACTAAATATCACAGATCAATTGCAAACAAGAAAGAAATTTAAATCAAAAGAAAAAAAGAATCCCCTCATGGAACTCCATAAATTTAGAACCTAATGTATACACAAGCAAAGTTGACCATATATCAATTAATTGCTTTTTCACCAAATAGAATCCCCAAACCGAAATATACTGAAATAATTGCTAGACAAAGCTAAGATTTACAATTAAAAGCACATACACAATCCCATCTTGGTCTTGTTATTTACAAATCACTGCTGTACAGTGTTTTCAGTATACCTAATAACTTTATCACTGACAGCATGGAATTCAATAGCCATGACAAAAGTAGAAGTGTCGTGTTCAAATAACTGCAGTTTTTTATGTTGAGTGGCACCCAGCCTCACTTTGAGGCAATGGATTCGAAATTGAGAGTTTAAAATTTAACTAGATGTGACATCAAGGAATCCATCCTCATCACCAAATGTGTTTTCTCCACTATATGTCACATAGAGGAATCCATCCTCATCCTTGTGTTCATCATATATTGAGGACATTATAGCAGCTGGAAAAATCAATCACAAAGATGTGTTAGTAAGATATGCATAGTTGGCAAAAGAATTAAGCAGCATTCATCAAAATTTAACATAATACAGGACTAGCATCTAAGGTTGTAATGGACCAGCGAAAACCTGTTTTTCTAACTGCTTTACAAAAGTATGCAATATAGTGCTTGTGTGTGGGAGAGGGAGAGAGAGGATATATATATATATATATATAGAGAGAGAGAGAGAGAGAGAGAGAGAGAGAGAGAGAGAGACCAGTTGGAGGGAGGACATTGTTAACAAAAATAAATATAGCCTTCTCTGCACTTAGTTTAATCCGTTTTCGAATGACATAAACAAACTGCCCAACTGTCAGGTCAGCAGGAACAAGGTACCTGCAAAAACAGGCAATTTCTTAAAACCTACATGTAAAAAACTCAATAACATTCTTCAAGGCTTTAAACAAAAAAGCAAGTTTAGTTTCAACAGTTCTAGTGATTAAGAATCATCATTTCTATAATAAATTCAACCAACACTTACTTTTTCTTGTCAATGTTCGGGATGTCACTTCTCTCAGCTTTCTCAACAATAACCTGATATTTGTAAGCAACACATGAGTAGGACTAATAGAGCAAATAAGAAAGTTCACCAGCTACAATTAAAAAAATTAGGATGAAACTTCTACTTCCATTTTTGTCAAGTAATGTTGTATTTTCAAACCCCACAGGGACATATTCATATTTTGTAGTAGAATAGGGGACCTACACTGAAATTAACCCGATCAACCGTGCATGAAATTAACCTACACTGAAAGGTGCTCTAATAGGCAGCTATATCCTGTTAAATGGGCAACTAGGTAACTTTCTCCATGCATTGGAAAAATATAAGTTGACAGAGATATATGCATGTACACATATACATAATATATATAGGGATTACTCTATTTACCCTTCGTTAACCCAACCAGCCAGCCCATCCAACTGCATTTATTAAAAACAGTCAGCAGATACAGCATGAACCCTATGGGCCTACATGGTAGCTTTTAGGGCCTGTATACTCTCACACACACACGTGCATGTAACACACATACATAGATATATTAATCTAAACACAGCTGCAAGGAAACAGAATCTGTCCAGAAAACAAAAACCAAAAATGAAGTTGGAAGTGCCGAACAGTCAACAACATCCCTCAGTTCAAAAAAAGTAACTGAAAACACTGGAAGACCTTTCCAGATATTGTTGTAACGAATTATCCAATGTTCAGCATATTAAAAGAAACAAAACAGCAGCTAACTTGCATAACACTTACCGGAATTCTATCAGGATATTTGTCCCTTATTCTGGCAGCTTCAGCTTTTCTCTTCTCTGCATGACAAACAGTAATCTTAGAAGATAGTAGGAACATCACATAATAATGAAATACCTAACAAGCCAACAGACCAAAACCTTACCTAGGTCATGCTCTTGCTTGAAGGAACTTCTTGCCATTGTCCTGCCAATTCACCACAAAAGATAATAATTAGAACTCCAAACACTGCAGTGGAACCTCTAAGTGGAAAAGCTAATATGACAATTATAAGAATTTATGTAGTTATGTTGGCCAGCACTTTGGAGAGTTAATTATGAACAAAAGTATCAGATGAAGACCATAATCAAATTCTTGAAAGAGTGTAAGGAAGAAATTCTAGTAGTAATTCATATCGAGCTAATAATACAATAAACAAAATTTGAAATTTACAATCCACTGGTTTCTGAAATGAAAAGGTAAGCAAATCCATCAAGCCTCCTGACAGCAATAACTCTAATTAAACATGCATGAATGATATAAAGATGAAAAACAGAAAACAGTGACTGAAATATTTGTGTGTTCGTACCCCAAAAGAAGACTACTATTTAATATACCTAACATTTTACTTAGTCATCTATACCTACAACAAGCAATAGGGAAACTCCTAGTGATGACACTGGGGACTGCATGAAAAAAACTAAACGTGACTTTGGCCACAAAAGAGGCAGCTAGGAATAAGAAAGCTGAAAATTGGAAAGAATTAAAATATCTAAAAAACTTAAAAAGCATGCAAAAGTGAGAATTCACTTTGAATGACCAACATAGGTTTCCAGAAGCAGATTGAGATTAAAAAATATTCCTGCTGAGGCACATCTGAACCTAAAACGCTCACTTGCACCACCGGAGCACATGCCATAGTCCATGTACATTGGAAAGTGAGTACCTCACCAAAGACCTCAATTTGGCATTTTGATGTGGACTCAAATTCACAACTACAAAGGCGTAAATTCCAGGAAACTCGGAAAATTCATAACAATTGATCAACAAATGGTTTCAGCAACCATCACTATACATTTATTAGAATAGTTAACTGGTTCAAAGAGTCCGGTAGGTTCAGGAGGGGATGTTCAAAAAAGTTTCGGATTTCAAAAATTTTCAAATGGTTCAGAAATGTGGAATATATAAAATAATAAATTATACATAGATATTACTGAGAAATTAAAAAAAAACACAGAATAATTTTTAAAAACACAAAAATTCAAATCCAGAGAAAGAATTATAATAAAAATAACTCTGTGGTTTTATCTTATTAAATGACGGATTGTTTTGATGCATTTTTTTATGGAAAGGTTCAGAAGTTCAATGTAGACAGGTTCAGCTGGTCCAAAGGGTTCAAGGTCGAACCAAACCTGGTAACTACGCTTAGTAGTTACCATTAATTACAGGAATAACGATTTTCAATCATCACAGTCTAGCCACTTTCCCTGTTTCTGCTATTTTTTTTAAAGAACGAGTTTGCCCAAAAACAAAGGTAAAATTAAACCCTTCTTGAACCGAACAATTAAATAAGATATTAAAACGTTAGTCCGCTATACTTGGCAATCAAATAATGTATGGATACAGAGCCTAGGGTTTGATCGAGGATCTTAGACTTGAATTCAGGGTTCCTAAATTACATAATCCACAGAATCCTTGTTAAATCGGGCACAATAAACGAAAGGGTAAATTACAAACTGGAATTAGCCCTCTACCATCACCAAAAAATCAGAAACAAACTGAACAAAACCCCCATTGAAAATAAGAATTCTTGGCTAAAAATCTTTTGAGATATATATCTAGGGAGATTAGATACAAATTTTGATGAATTTATAAAAAACAATACGGTGATCAAATTCAACAAGGAAAATCCGATTTCTGAAACAATTTCAGAGTTCTAGAGCTAAATTTCTGCCATCAGGTTATCAAATTGAACCAAAAAAAACAGTAATTTGGAGAGATTTAGGAGGCCTACAGATCGAAACCTACTCTGCAAGGTTGAAGCCTCGAACGCGTTCCTTGCGCTTTCCTGCCCTGCCCTGCCCTGCGAAGCTCTGCCCTGTGGAGTGAAATATAAGCGAGGCTTTCGCGTTTCTACACTGTCGTGTGGTAATGATATAGGATGATTGCTTCTCTTCTCTATTTATATTCACCAATCCTATTCTATTTTTATAAAAGGAGGATTTTTTTTCAGTTGTTTTCTTATCGAGGGTGGGGAAGGATACTAGAGTCCACGCAAGCTGGGCAAGCGTTTAGAACAAGTTAAGATAATCTCCTCATAGGAAGAAGAAGAGTGGAGAAGGTTTTGCCCTTTCTTGTATTTTTGGAATTAAGTTGGGATGGTTGTTACGTGAATTTGCAGATTTTAATTATTATTTTAATTATTGTTTTGGATATTTGGTGTCGGATTATTATTGAATTGGTTAAATTTGATTGTTTAATTATTATTTTTGGTATTTGGTATATGAGATCTTTTTGTTTGTGGAGGACAAAAGATCACTTTGTGTCATGATTTGACTATTAAAGTTTATGGAGGTGTACATACCCTACCCTTTTGGATTTAAACTTTTGATTTTCTAAGACGAAACACATGTTCTTAACCATTAGGCCCACTCAAGTATATGGATAATGCTTATGTCTTAATTAGCATGAATTCATCTTAACCCCGAATCTAATTAAGGAGTAAGTTGGTAAGTGGACAAACTCTAACTTTTTTATGGTGGAAATTCCTTCCCTCATTATTGATGTGGTTAAATTTGATTGTTTAATTATTATTTCCGGTATTTGGTGTATGAGATCTTTTTGTTTGTGGGACAAAGCACTGCTTGGTGTAATGATTTGACTCTTAAAGTCTATGGAGGTGTACATACCCTACCCGTTTGGATTTAAACCTGTGACTTTCTAAGACGAAACACGTGTTCTTAATCATTAGGCCCACTCAAGTATATGGATAATGCTTATGCCTTAATTAGCATGAATCCATCTTAACCCAGAATCTAATTAAGGAGTAAGTTGGTAAGTGGATAAACTCTCTTTTTTATGGTGGAAATTCCTTCCTTCGTGGAAATTTTGACAAAAGTTATAGTTTTTCTTGATTAATGAGAACTGTAACCACAAAACTTCCCCTCAAGTATTTTGGTTTATTTTAAAATAATCTAAATGATCATAATTTTGAAAAAATGAGTAAATCGAAACAAAACTGTCTCACTAAAGAAGAAAAAAAAATCATAAAAAAAAAAGTTTATCGTAAATATAAACTTTTGATTGTTTAACAAATATATGATTAAAATGAATTTATACTAAGTTATTTATTTATTATAATTTATTTTTAATGTTATACATTGTGAAATGTCATTTTTTTAAATTATTTTAATTTAAAGGTGACACATTTCTTATAGTTTGGACTATAAAATGTATTTAGCTTTTCTCTAAGTACATAAGAAAGGGTGAATTTGTATTTAAAGGACATTACTTTGGAACATTTCACAATTAAACAAGTGGGGTTGTTAGTTTCTGTAATTATGTAATTAATATTGACTAAGCACATATCACAATTTTAAACTTTGTTTTGTTTTATTTTGTAACATTATTGATATTGTATACACCAATTCTAAACTTTGTTTTGTTTTATTTTGTACCATTATTGACATTATTGATATGGCAAAGAGGAGAGTATCAATATGGAACAAAATCTTAATCATTGAATATGCCATTGTAGTGGTATAATTGTAATTATCATGAACATGATATAGATAACAACAATGAATTAAAAATAGTCTACAAAATATGTTATTGAGAATGTCAATAATATTGTCAACAATGTTTATGATGATGATGATGATTATGAATGTCCATTTAGATCAACTTTGATAATTCTAGATTTAAATAATTAGTTTAATTTACCAAGTAGTTTTTTTTGTGTTGTCATGTACCCATCCTATAGCCTCTAAGCAAGAATGAGATTAATGGCACCTTGCCAACCCCAATCAACAATCAACTCAAGAAGAGCCTCAATCAACGATCCATTCACAAAGATTAAACATGTCACAAGTGGAATTTAAACCCACGTGGGGAGGTTAATAACTTCTCCTCTCCATCGCTTACTATCAAGTTGTTTCTATGATTAAATAATTTGGAAATCAAACTTTTAAATTTTCTTTCATTTTTGTGAGTTAACAAACTATGGGATTTGGTTTTATTACAAATGTGTTGAAAAATAAATCTAATACTTTTATAGATCGAACAATTCAAGAAAAAATGTTTTTCATCCTTTACATTACACATCTCACATATTTTATAAAAAATTCCATACCAAAATGTTTTATGTCTTACCCAATACTTTGTTTCACTATAAAACTCATAAAAATGTGTTCTTATTTTTATAATATTTATTTTATTTTTAAAATTAACAAAAAAAAATCTAATTTAAAATTATTATGTTATTTGTAATAATTCTACTATCTTTTTCACAATTTCAAGATTTTATCATTTTTAAAATTTAATTATAATAATATTTATATCTTGCGAAACATCTTTTTCAATTATTTTTCACTTTCGATTATTTTTCTACCATGAAAATATATTCCTTACACTTACAAAATGTGTTCTTTACACTACAATCTCAATCTACTTTGCATATATATACCATGCAAATCTTTAAAAAAGGGTTTAAACAAAAATAGGTCTTGATATAGTTTATTCTTTGCTTGGCCTTCATTATTGGGGCAATGTAGGCCATCTCGAAGCATCATAGTTTTTAAAAGTATTATTTTTATTGTACCTGAATTTGTTGAGAAGTTCAATTTCTACATATGTTTAAGATATTTCTATATATAAAGTTTTTAATAATAAAATAATAATTATTTAAATGAAAGATAGTTGAAATCTATATATATGATAAATATTTAGCAAGTGAATAATATATATGATAAATATTTAGCAAGTGAATAATGTATATAAGATCAATTGATAGAATATTAATTTATATATATATATATATATATATATATATATATCTTCAAGATGTTTTGTTTTCAAAATATTTATGGACAAGCTTATGTCTTTGTTCTAGCTTGGAAAACTTTTTTATGATTCTTTGTTCTTGAAGTTGTGACGATCAACGATATGAGACACTGTGAGTTATGAAGCGTTGAGAATAATTGTCTTATTGTGAAAGGGTAAGATCATCCTATTTAATTTTCTACAAAACTATGTAGCGACGACTTATGTGATTTGGGAAATGATAAGATTCCACACACAAACTTCTCCTCAATATAATAGGATCTTCACTTTGTTTCTCGTATTGGTTTTATTTTTTATTAATTTTGTTGAATAATACATTGTCTTTTGTAATTAGAATGACGATAAAGCATACTTGTATCTTATGTTTTGTTTTTTGAACCCTTGTCTTTTGACGTTTTTGGTGATTTATTGGTTGCTAAGATTTCAATATAAGCATATTTCTGATTTTTCTATCGATTGGATCTATTTTGGTTCTTTTCTCCAAGATTTGGATTTTTACATCTAACTGTTTTTCTACTTCAATTGGATCAGTCAATGTTTCTTTACTAATCAATGTTTCTTTGTTGGCAAGTTGGCCTAACTTATCTTGTAGCGATCGCTTATCATTCTTTAGCTTCTTAATTTGTGTAAGTAAGCTTTGATTATTACCCCTTAAATGCAAAACTTCTTCACTATTTTTTGAGTTGTTGAATTTATTCTTAAGATTTTGATTCTCTAGTTTCTCATCTTTTAACCTTTTGATTTGTTTAAGCAACCTCTGATTAAGGTTCTTAGGGAATAATTTTCTTTGTCTTTCTTTGATAAGACTTTATATAATTTTTTTTTAACTTTTTCATTGATTATTTGTGATTTTGTCGTTGATTTTGATATACATTCGATCAAAGAGAAAGATGCTCTGATTTAATGTCTTGCAACATTATTTTCTTGGTTAGGTGCTCAAATGCTATGTACTTTTTTTCAATATTCATGGTAAAAGTAATGCGAGAGAGTTCAACCAAGAGATCCCCAAGATTACATCAACTTCCTTGGTTTGTAAGACATAGAATTTAAATTTTTGAGAGTATTCGTTGATATTCAATTCTAAATTATTAATCTCGTCATCACACTCTTGTGTATGAACTATTTTAACTCCCTATTTTGCAATTTCCAATCTATTTTACAAATTAATATCAATATAATCTCCTTTGATGGTAATGTCAATGGCAATGCTTACAATGTCATTATGAATCCTTCTTAACATATGCATGAAAATATTGTTTGGTTTCAAAATATACTCAAAAGTGAATTGAACCTTTATTTACATTTCAACTTGATGAAAATTACAACTTACCATTTAAAATAATATATTTTCACTTCTCAATCGAGTTTTATATCTTCCTTGATATATTTTAACTCTTCACTTAAGACTTAGCACTTTGTTTGAAATGTACCTTTTATTATTATTATAGGAAAATAAATATTCAAGATTTAATACCACTTTGATTTTATATCATTATGTGAAGCTTTGGTAATATTTTTTTTTGGATACTTCCTTGGATGGGGTGTGGGTGAGGTAGTAGATATTGGGGACAATGCTTAGTGAACATGTCGATCCTCAGCTAGTACAATTGGGCTTGACACGTCTTCTCATGTAGAACCTCAAGCATGAGAACAATGATGCCAATTCCAAAATCGACAATGACAGAGTTAATACATGTTGAGGACGTTGCATGTGCCTCGGTCATCAATTCCTTCGAGTTAATTTGCATTCAAAGTATGGGGAAGGATCGAGTAAGAGATATTTGACCTATGTTTTCTCTCTGAGAAAATAGGAACAACAAAGAAATCCGGAGCAAAAATTGAGTTCCCTGGTCGTGGATACTCATCCCATCTTTGTTTCCATTTCGCCTTAGCTTCTGGGGAGAAACTCTGGGTTGGATGGATTCAAGGCGAGGTTATAGAAGGGGCTACAGATGAGGAAGTGGCGCTCCAGTGGAACCACCCATCTGCGACACAGAAGAAGGAATCTCCATCACCCGAGTGCAACGTGATGCCCAAGTGCAATGTGATGCCCAAACAACGATGACTACTTTCCATAAGGTAACCCTGCCTCGTTTTCGAGCACACCTGGAGGATGTGGAAGATGAAATTTGACTGGAGCGTAGCATAATACCAAACTGGGAGGTGGATGAAGCAATTACCAACCAGGTTTCGAATGTAGGACACTTGAGAGGTTGGGAGACAAAATACTGGAAGACTGTGGAGTTGTATTGGCATCTCAAATCATTGATGGGACAAATGTTGCAACCAAGAGACCTCAAGGCAGCATCCAACTGCAATTGGATGAGTTACAGATGTTGATAAAAAATGTCCTGGCTCAGCTCCTTCCCTCAGGCTCAACGATGATAGCTCTGATTCCAAAATATGCTCAACAAGTGGCTCCTGAGCCACCTTAGGATCCAAATGCAACTTGACTAGATTAATGGACAATATGTACCCCCTTTTTGTGTTTTTAATGATGAAGGACAATGGTAGATATACAAAAGCTTCCAATAGACTTTGGACTTCTATTTACAATGTTTATATAGCTACACATGGTATTAGAAAGAACCTTTCTCGGACTAAATGGACTAAAGACTTATTTCTTTGTTGTTGGTTTGGTTTCCTGAGCGGCAGGCCAACAAGAAGGTATTTTTGTATAAATTTTTCAAAGCTATATTAAAATAATTTGTTCTGTGTGTTTACAAAAATAATAATAAGATGGCTCCCTTCCCTCGAATCAGATTGACCTGGAGAAGAGGTTATGATAAGGCCGATAATAAGAAGATCAACATATTAGAAAAGGCCACTGAACTCTTGAGAAATAAAGTGCTCAACCGATGTGAATCACTTGAATAGTAGGGGGGTTAAATTCTAGCTAAAGATATTTTTCGTTCGTTCGGAAAGTGGGGTTGAGATCTTAGTTCAATCGATCATCTCAAGAGTTAGGATCCCCCCCTATTTCGCTGGTCCTCGACAGGCCCCACCCTAAAAGCTGATCAGAAGAGGTAGGAGGGTGGGAGGGGGGCGCATTAATAGAGAAATTATATTATAATTTCTCTATTAATGCCTCCTCCCTTCCACCCTCTAAAAAAATAAAATTGGATACTTGAATTCTCTTATGTCATTTTAACTTGTATCTTATAAAAATAAAGAATTATGAATAACCTTAACCTTCTCAACTTTCCAAAAGCATATTAATATTTTGTTATTTTTTGTATATATAACGTAAGTTTACCTTCACTTATATGGGGTGCTATATGTCAATGCCACAACCCTCCACACGAGCCAAGTGGATTCCAACCTGCATATCAATGTACAAGACATCATGCAAATTAGAGGGAAGGAGTAGGATCAGGGCATTCGTGACTAAACTAGCATGTATGTCCTATAAGTATGTAATTGGTTCCATGATAATATTGGAGTTGCGCGCCATAATGGAATTAACAAACTCATTATTGTTTCAATTTTTGAAGGTATGGGAAAGTCTAGAGTTCATGGATACTCGTGTAACTCTAGCATTTAACAATGACAGAAGACCCATCCTAAGACCTAGTTTCAACAAGTTATCTCTGATTATTTTGGTCAATTATCTCATTTTATTTTCTTTGTTTCCTAGCTCTGTTGTTACTAGTTGCATTGCTCTGGTTCTTATGTTGTAAATTGAGCGCTATGTTAAGCTAAATTAGGTTATTTCCAACTGCTCGTGGATTTTAATGTGTAGCTCAATTCCCCTAGCTTAGAATTAAATTCCACACCAAAGTTCATGCCTACTCCATTTCCTTTTTTCCTCTTACTCTTGTCTCCCTTGCAAGTCATCATTCCACATGTTATCACTCCCATAGTTCTCCTAAGGCTGAGAAGGAGACTGAAGAGGTAACCACAGACCAAACTTTTGATTTGGTAGCTAGCCCTACCAAACCAAAGAGGGCTCTCTATGATCACAATCAATAAGGCGACTAGAGAAGGAAAAATATATTAGGCTAGGTATTCAACTCAATGAGGTTTTGAGTTTATAGGTTTGTTGGACCAAGGTCATAGATCTAGGAACTAGGTCAGGGTTTCTAAATGATCATTTGCAAGGATAAAAATGAGGCAAGGTAGGTGTAGTGTACCTTTTTATCTACCGAGGTTTTCAACCTCACAGTTACCATTCTATACATGAATGTTTACATAATTCGTACAGAAATTATAACCACATGTATTTAACACAATCAAACACACTTAATTCGCAGAGTAAAATATATAAGTTACTGTTACCATTAACAAACCATAGCATTCAACAGTAATTCATTTACACAGCGGAAAAGCATGATAATATATACAGCACAGTCATGCCAAATGTGATAAAACATAATTCAGATACTTATCTTTTAACAGCTGTAGAATTCACCACCCAAGTGCAGGCCTTCCACGAACCTCCCAGCCTTAGACCACAATGTTCATCAACTCAACAGTGGGTCACCCCCGAGCTGGGACCGAGCTCCACCCTAAGGCAAGGATCCTAGGCTAGGCTGAGGTTACAGGGAAGACATCACACATAACCACAAGGAAGAATGCTCTCCCAGGAATCTTCCACGCTCACTGCCCACATACCCTCATTCCCCACATGCCTGTTCCACCCCAGGAGAGTGCACCTTCTCTGTCACCTAGACAGTCCCTCGGCTGCCAGTCTCCCTTACCTTGGGTTACAGGAACATACCGGACTGGAAGTCTCCGACTCTATGGCAGCTACATGGTTCCTTCCAGGAGTTCTCTTCTCCCTCTGCGCACTCTCTCACCTGGAGGAGTCGCTCACGGGCCAACAAGCCTCACGCAGTCCAGTACTATGTGGTCACAACAATCCAGGGGAAACACAGACAAATGCTTCCCAAAATGGTTCAGCGGTCACAGGATAATCTCACGGGATGATTTCGGAATAGGGACTTCACACACAGGCTAGCTCAACTTCCCCGAATAACAAAGATACTTCCACTCAATTCAACACAGGCTTCTCGTTCAGGGAATGCGCACACGGGTTTTCCCGGAGACACGCACAGACTCCCCAGCTTTGGACAGGGTGTACACGGTTTCTTCGGACAACCACAGGCTTTACGACTTTCAAAGTTAAACCAGGATATTCTGGCAGATGGCTTCCACGGCTCTCCCCGGGACAGTCGGGTCGAATGGATCCGAACCCCCTCATGGCTTATTGCATTGGTTTTATTTGCATGCACCAGGGTTGACACTTGTCACCCTGGAAACTGCATGCGTTCCATCCGTACGCCTTCCTCCCACCACTTGGGAAATCACGTGTCCTTCCAAAGGACTTAGGATAAAATAATATGCACATGGCTCTTTTTGGAAATAATATTAAAATATTATTCCAGGCCTAAGCCCCCTAGGCTTAGCCCCTAGGCTCAACACTCTGCCCCTTTCCCACCTTCCAGCCCCTAATTCCTTGCCCACTCTGTGGACGCTCAGTCCCCCATCACTCATTCATCGTGGTCGGTCTGCACTGGCGGTGTTTATATTTTATTAATTGATCTGCATACATACAAGTACATCAACAG
>ML823333.1:51514-62385 GCA_009831015.1 Picea engelmannii | reverse complement strand
TTTTTTTTTCCCCCTAGCTTAATGACTAAATATTGCAATAGTCTAGAAGGTTGAAAACCCCATCCATCAAATGCTTTCAATGTAGTGGGAAACTGATTTAGACTAGAAGAGTTAATGGATTTCCAACAATCTAAAGACATAAAACATATTTAATCTCCTTCATCCAACATAGTACGATGGATGTTTCTATTTTGAGCAATAATTTGAATTTGAAACAAAAGTTGATGAGAGAGCCTCAATTTATAATCATCCAGGTTAAATGTAATAGTATTGGATGACTTGGGTTCTATAGCTCCAATGGCTTCGAAGAGGGTTCTACTCTGACTAGGATAGTTTTGCAGAACCTCGAGTATCGACGTCGCATATGGTGCTTGTGCCTAATCTTCAACAATGTTATAGTGTTTGGGAACAAGGGTGTTTGGATTAAAAATTGACCATGTGATTGTACTCTTGGGTGGATGTAATATTGAGTCAAATGTTAGTTTCACTATCTAGAGAGGTCCATACGAAGGGGTAGAAGTAGTGGAAGACTTGTTGTTCACAGTTCCAATAGCTACACTTTAATTATTGGTTTTCCCTATTGGTGTATCATGTGTCTTTTCTCTAGTCATCAAATCTATAGTCTTGTTAAACATATAAACACGTGAACTTGAGGAAGCATCCCCACTAGGAGGATGACCTATTTTTCCCCCTTGCGGAGGTGCATGATTTTTCACAACCATTTTTTTGTATTGTGGTGGAAAAGGATTAGCCAAAATAGTGGGTTGGGAATTCCCTTTTAAAAATTTTGTCCCTTCATCTCGTTGAGGAAAATCCCTAGTGTAATGATCATATCCACACATTAAACATGGAGATTTCAGATTTGTTTGTGGTTCTTTATCAATAGCAGGTGGTTGTGTTTATGTTTTCAAACTCTCCATCATAAATTTTCTTAGATTTATTCTTCTTCTTCTTCTTTCCTCTAGGTTGTGGAGATGAAGCAGATTAGACTCCATTCACCTGGGAGGTTTTATCTAGAGAGGAGTCAAAGTTGGATGGAATGGAATTTTGTTTCATAGATGGGGTATATTTTGAATGGCTTGTTGTCCCAATTGATTGTGTGGTAGACTGCATTTTTAAAAAACCGATGACGCCATCAAAATGAGAGTCAGAAGATGGTTTTGATGGGTTAGTGGATGTACCAGGAGAATTCAATATTAGATCATACAAGATACCATATTGGGAATAAACCAAATCTAGATATTGAGAATGAATAATAGATTTCTCTTTAGTGACCACACCTCCCAGAGGGACATCTCTGGAAATGGGTGGTAAAATGTACTTTGTGAACCACTCTACTAATAATTGGTATGGAATAACATCTTTAACTAATCATCTTCATTGCCTCCACTCATGAATATGATCGAAAATATGCATGGAGGTGGATTTTCGAAGGGAGTTCAAAATATCCGTACCAGTTTCATATCT
Source organism: Picea engelmannii (assembly GCA_009831015.1). Classification (NCBI taxonomy): domain Eukaryota; kingdom Viridiplantae; phylum Streptophyta; class Pinopsida; order Pinales; family Pinaceae; genus Picea; species Picea engelmannii. Next base: position 60,918 of record ML823333.1, on the reverse strand, counting down.
AATCGACAATTGAAAATGGGTTAAGAAGGCCATCACAAGCAAATTAAAGTAATTGAAGAAACCTCATGGTAACTCAATGTACCACTTAGTTGTTGAGCCCGTAAGAGTTCGATGGAAAATATGAAAAAAAATATAATCATCCATCAATGAGTGGGATGATGATCCAGGTGGATATCGGTGGGCCCCACCTTTTCCAACTGGCTCAAAACAATTTTCCCGCAATTTTGGCAATTTACTATTTTTAGCAGTTTTTAACTTCCAGGGCCATTTTGAGGGCCTAAATGAAGGTTTTTTAGTATAGATATTCTCAATGATAGCCAAAGGCTCTGACTGATCCCCGTAAATTAATTTCCTCGATGATACCTTTCCAATGATATATCGTGTTCCCCAAATGGAGATTGTATGCCAAAGTTACGCCCCCGAGAAGTTGATACAACAAACTACCCAAAACGGGGTCGACAAAATTGTTGCCTTTTCATCTTCTGAGGTTAGGGTTTTGGATTTTATTTATGATAGAAAGGAATTTGAAGCCTCATTGTAAAATCATCTTCTCGCGAATGATATTATCCATCATATCTCTTCTCAGAGATAAGATTCCACCATTCTAGCGAGTCTTTCACTATGTATTTTTACAGTCTTTGTACATTTTCGTTCATTAATAGAAAATTGTGTATTACTGTATCTTTGTGTTTATGGTTGCATCTCTGATACATTTCTATTATATTATTCGATATCTGAGATATCTCTATACATTTTTTTATTATATCTCCACTCTCATTTCGTGCCGAAAATAATTTGGATCAATGGTATCAAAGCAGGTTGCTCGTGATCGTTTTTTTTTCAGTGCAAGTCCCGGACAAGGTACAAGTATAGAAATTTGGGTCTCGATCTTGTCTCTCTTGAAGAAAATCACTCTCTCATGCTCAAGAAACCCTCCATGGAAGAAGAAAAGAAAAACAATGGAGTAGACTATTCTATCAATCTGTTGCTTGAGCAAGCTCTCACGTGACAGAGGGACAAAATGATGGATAATTTTTCCCACATCCTTCAATGCTTTCTGATAGCATCATGTGCATCTTTATCAAACAACCACTTTGGAAGCACCTCTCCTTTCAAGGTATAGGTTAATTTTGATATTATCGTATTTGAAGGTCATATATATGCGGAGGCCATAGACAAATGGTTAAATCTGTTAGAAGGTTATTTCTCTGTTCATAATTTTTTCAGCAAGGAAAAGATCACCTTCGCACTCTTTAAGGATCTCCCCCATGTGAAACATTGGTGGGAAAATTACTGAGAGAAAAGTTCCATAGAGGAGTCTGGAGTATATGGGGCCAAGCTCACTTGGGATTTTTATGTGGATGTGGTAAAGGAATAGTATTACCCTGTTAGCAACTATGAGGACCAATACATGATATGGACCACACTGCAACAATAAAGGGGCCGAGAAGTTCTTGAGTTCACCAATACCTTTCATACCTTGCACACCAAGATTAGTATCAAATACTTTGAACAACATTTGGTTATGAAATAACATGGATCTCTACACAGATACATCCAAACTGAAATGGATTTTCTAGACATCTCATCACTCGGTGTTGCTTATCGATATGTTGTTAAAATCGAGCAGAAATTTAAGCACCAAAAAAAATGGTATTTTGGTTCTGCAAATCCGTAACAACCAAAGTATGATAAAGACAACCCTAACAAACAGTCTCCCAAAAACCAGTCCAAACCACACAAAAAGAAGGGTCACAAGAAAACGAAGAATGACACTGAAAAATGGTGTGATTTCCACAAAATCCCCTGGCACAACACCAATGGATGTCGCTCAAAATAGTCATTGGTGGTCGAGATCAAAGAAAAGGATTTGAACTATAATTCATAATCTGATTATGAAAATACTTGTAAAAGATAGATCATTGATGCAGACCCCACTGTTATTGTCACGACCGTATCAATTCAACCAGAACAACCAACAGATCCTGAAGAGGGGGGACACATTTTTCATTCATAGATGTGGGCGAAGGGGACCCCGCTGCATTTAATTTTTTATAACAGAACCTAAAAGAACCTCATCTCAGCAGAGGTCATCAAACAGATGGGATTGTCAACAACACCACACCTGGAACCATACAACATCGGGTGGCTTTACCAAGGACGCGATCTATGTGTCAGCCAATAATGTTGATTGTCATACGACATCCATCCCTTCAAGGATGAGGTATTATGTGATTCTTCCCCACTAGATTTCTATGATTTTCTATTGGGCCAACCATATATGTGTAAACACCATGTTTTTTATGAGTCTCGATCACATAGTTGCATTGTTTCTCTGGGGGTCATCTCTACAGAATACCAGAGGTATCTCTAACTACTTTTCCACCTAAACAATGCCGCAAGGTAGTATCTCATACTACAAATTTCATCTTCTTCACAATTTGTTCAAAATGTGAACAGAAGGATACTACAACCACTACAGCCTCGACCCAAGCACCTTCTATCTAACAAAAGAAGTTCGAAAAGATTGCAGCAAAGTGTAAAGATTCATTTTGCACATAGGTATCTCATGTAGCCATACTGGTTAAAAAGGTCCAACCCTTCTATCCACACATTCATGACAACCTTCAACAAGCTAAGCAGTGCAACTTATCCAACAAGGCAAGAAACTCATCAAGATGCAGATTCCACAAACGCTCTTCCCTCTCCCCCGAGAACTCAACGCAGTGGAGACCATTTCTTCCTAAGGAAGGAGAATTGATCCATGTGGATATCTGTGGCCACGTACCTTTTCCAACTGGCTCAAAAACATTTTTTTGTCAATTTTGGTAATTTACTATTTTTAGCAATTTATAACTTCTGAGGCCATTTTGAGGGCCTAAATAAAGGTTTTTTGGTATTGAGCTTCTCAATGTTATCTAAAGGCTTTTATTGATCCCCCTAAATGAATATCCTTGAAAATACCTTTCCAATGAGCTATCGTGCGCCCCAAACGGAGATCGTATGCCAAAGTTACACCCCTGGGAAGTTGATACACCAAACTACCCAAAACAAGGTCCACAAAACTGTTGGATTTTCATCTTTTGGGGTTAGGGTTTTGGATTTTCTTTATGATAAAAAGGATTTTTTATCCTCATTTCAAAATCATCTTCTTTTGAATGAGAGTATCTGTCACATCTCTTCTCAGAGATAAGTTGCCACCATTCTAGCGAGTCTTTCACTCTGTATTTTTACAGTCTTTGTAAATTTTCACTCATTAATAGAAAATTGTGTATTATTGTATCTCTATGTTTATGGTTGTATATCTGATACAATTATGTTATATTATTGGATATCCGAGATATCTCTGTACATTTCTTTATTATATATTCTCTCTCATTTATTTCCAAAAATAATCTGGATCAGGTGAACACCAAATATGGAATGTCATATCATGGTTATTGGGGTATTCCCCAATTTTTCCATCAAACTTGGGAATATTAGATGCTAACTTGGTAGGAATTACTTTCAATAAAGGAGAATGTAATATGGGATCATTTTCAATCTCAACAAGTATGGAAGGTCTAAAGAGGCTAGAAAGGTAATTCTTGATTGCTTTTAGGATACTGGTAATACTGATGAGGCATCAAAATAACAATAGGACCATTACTTGATTACAAAGGCACATTATATCCTAATGTTCCTCCCATAGTTTCCTATTGAGGAATCTGGGAAATAAAATAGGGATTAATCGATTGAGGAATTTGGGAAAAATGGTCAGGGTTCACTGGTTCACTAGGTATGCTTCTTTGTGGAGGAAAACATGTTTGACTTTGCTGAGCCTAGGTAGGGTTAAAAAGACTTGGAAATGGTTTCCCAGAATAGATTCCCGAGGGAGTAGGATTAGAGGGTCTCGCCTAATCATTTTTCCCCATGTTGGTCCTGCCGAAACATTTTTCCCCAAGGGATGTTGTTGGATTCCAACAAAAGGGTTTACAAATTGTCCTATAACTTTTCCTCTAGTCATAGGTTAGGTAATGGATGGTATTTTCCACTAAAAGGAAAATTCCCACCAAGAGGATTATATCCAATGGAATAAAAATTCCCCCCAGCTAAAACTTGTGTCCCAATAGGATTCTACGGTCTAAGAGGAGGAGGTGTCACAATGGGATTATGTGGTATAAATGAACTTTTGATTTTCAAAGGTACAGTGTGTGAAATTGTCTTACAGTTTCTTAATTGACTAGGAAGGAGAAAACCTAAGATACTTGGAACTTGACTTGCAATAAGAGAAGTATTACCTATATATGAACTTATTGGATAGGCTCTAGGTGATTGTATCGCAGTAGAAAGAGGTTGTGTTGGGTTCATACCCATCTTAAGGAAAATTTCCTAGCTTGAATATCATGTTCTCAACAAAGTAGAAGGAGTAATAGCATGAGTTTGACTATGATCAACTAATCCAAATGTTTGAACAAGGGTAGTAAATCCTTTTGTAGGGTCATATGTTCCCAACTTTATGGATAGAATTTCTTCATATGGTATGAGTGGTAATTTGGAAGGATGATATTGTAGGGAAGACTCGAAATCTCCTGAAGGAGGTGTTTGTAGAACAATTGGTTCAAAAGGATCAGTTAAGGGTGGGTTTGGAGGAACAAAACCCCCTTCTATGAATTGTTAAGGTAAAGGAGCAATTACACTCCCAATATTAGAGATAACTTATTTGTTTATTATTATTTATTGTGAATGATATTCTGTTGAATGAGGAGGTAAGGGTTTGTAACCTTCCAAAGGTAATCCTTACATCCTACGAGACCTACGAAGACTGTCGATGACTAGATTTATAAAAAAAAAAAAAATCTAGGGACAACTACAAGTGAAGAAAGAACACACCCCTAAAAATGATAAAGGTAATCAACCAGGAAAACAATAGATGGTAGGATCTTCTGAAGATGGAATATCAAGTCGTAAGGGAAGAAATGGGAAGTAGTTACCCAAACATCCATGCATCAACCCTTTTCTATGCAAGTGACCCTTGCTTCGCAAGACCACCCTCCAAGGGTACTGAAGGTATGATATAACATCTACCCCAAGTACCTTGAGAATCCCACCACGATCACCTCTGTAGACACCTAGGAAAGGTCACTAAGGCTTATTTCTCGTATTCGGCCTCTAAGGGAGTACAATCAACAGTCGAGACATATGGGTAGGATATCTAAGTAGAAAACTCTTCAAGCGAATTGAAGACAAGTGGACTATTAAAACTACTGAGGACTCCGAATGGATTAGAGATTCACGAATCACCAAGAACAAATGAAAATATTGGTTTCACAAGAAGAACCCCCAATATACTCTATGTTCTCTACGATTAGTCAAGCTTTGGAGGGGTAATATACGCTACTCTTCCGCATGTGACCTTGTGTTTATCCCCTATGTTAGAGGGGGTTCCTGGATAATCCTATATGACAACTAGGTTTGACCACTCTTTAGTACTATACAATTTGTTTAGCAATCTTAGACAATTTTCTCACTTTCCCTAGTCCAAAGATTCTAATTCCTAGACTATTGTTGGTGTTCTATAAATAAAAAGTCTAGTTTATTTTAATTACATGTGGTTGATTCTTTAGATTTTTTTTACTGAAGGGTAGATCGAGATGAAACTAATGATGTTTTGACCTGACTCCAAAAACCATGCAGTAGGAAAATGAAATGCACAATTTCTTTCAACGAATCCTACTTACAAGAGGGAGAAGAGATTTATTTTTCTTCAAAATACCATTGAAACCTCAACATAATACTTGATGAATGCAACACTCTTTGCAAAAAAAAATTCACTTAAATGAAGAATCCAAATGTTTGCCAAATTATCAAAATAGAATTCTTTAAAAACCAATGACTATTATGTTCTTTAAATTTTTTTTCACTACAACTCTACTTCTAATGATTTAGAATGCATGAATTTCTTTGTTTGATAATAGCATGAAAATAAGTTTGAATGCAATTCATTTAATGCTTCTTTTATTTCAATGAGCATGAAATAGTTCAAAGTTAAGATAGAAGAGAACAGGGAGAAAAAGAATACTCAAACAAGGATGCACTCGTAAAGAAAGCAATCACTCTTAAAAAGTCTTAAAACTAAAGGATTCGAGACTAACTGATAACACAATTGACTCTTAAAAATTTTGGATTTAAAAATAGAAGTGAAATGAAAGAATCAATTGTGAACAAATTACTCCCAAATAAGTAGAAAAGGATCCCAAAATTGACAAGTAGAATGCTTGAAATTTTTTTGAAGAAGAAAAGTACATAAGTGAAACACATGTATAATATGACAAGAAAAAGACTACTGAAAACCAAAACTGAGTTTCAAGGATTTGATCAAACTTGAACAACTTATAACCTTTTCAAAATTTGACTAGAGGTAATTCACAAAAAACAAGACAAGAAGAGTGATACTCATAATCAAAACCAAACAATCAAAGTCTAGCACAATCATAGAAGAACCTAGGACAAAATTAGATTGAGAAACATAGACTAAAAAGACCAGAAACCAACCCAGGAAAGGGTAACACTCCTGGTACCAAGGATACAAGGCATCAAATTTATGGTGATGCTCCTAAAAATCCTAGAGGAGAGTGTCAGTGTCGATCTGTAGGCCAATAGAGGGGATTTTTACTACTAAAAAAGAAGGGAAAATAGGCTCAAACTTAGCCTAGATTCAACCAAAGTGTTATGAGGAATCTATAAGTTATTCAATGGAGGTTAAAATAAAATAATACTTTAGAAACCAATCATTCATCAAGAAATTAAGAAACAAGAGGATAAAAAGCAAGGAAACAATCGTTCCCCAATATGGTCACAAAAACCTGTTGTGAGAAATCTCACCCTGCAGACATGTTCAACTCCCCTTAGTTGGGTTTTCTTCAACTTAGACAACTAAAATAAGTGGACACTAAGATTATTTATTTTCATATATTTATGGATGAAGTAAAAGAGTAAGAGGAAGAGAAAGAGGAACCTTTTTGTTTCGGTTGTCCTCGTTGCTCGTTATCATTCTGTTGTTCGATCTAGTCCATATCCAATCATAGTCTACCTGCAAATAAATAGAACTATCCTCTTCTTCTACCATTTCTAGAAAGTTAGATAAACGCTATCATAACTAGGCCACAATAATTCATAAATAAACTTGAAGAGAGACAAAAATAGGGAAATAGGCCAAGTTTATTAATATGAGAAACAATGGAACTTACAATCATGATGTGTTGCAAGCCTCCTCCAATGCTCCTCCCATCCATCCCCTTATTGTTTGTTGAGAAATGAAACAAAATTTTGGTATGCTTAAAACCTATCTTCCTTATAATCTCTTTCACCCTTGAGATACCTTGTTTATATAGAGGATTTGGGATTTTCAACCAACTTAGAATATCAAGAAAAGGTAGATATCTTTCCTCCATAAATTAGGATTGATTACCCAAAAAGGAGATACTCGAGCCTATGAATCATCCCTCAATCATAACCACCAGAGGTGTTTCAGAGTCAAATAATAGAATAAGGTGGGATTGGTTAAAGCAACCATAACGGGGATGACACACCTAGCGACATAGGAAGGAGGTGTGAGTGATGCTCCCTGCTAGTCTAGAAAGGGGTCTCAACTTGAGAGTGATTCTCCCTAAGCCATAACAGGGGGACTTCAATGCTCCATATAAGCCAAATAACAAGGGGAAAGATATGTGTTTAACCTTTAGAAAGTGGATTTTCTTCTCTTTTATGACTAGGGAACATGACAAAAAAACATTCATAGTGTCAGGGATGCGGGAGAAAGGTGAAACACTTAGATGTGACAATTTTGTGTGTAACAAGTAGGTCAACTTGTGGGAGGAAAACAAATTTCATATGATCTCTGATTGACATGATTTTTGCATCATTTGAAAGGTATCAATGTTTCAAATAGAGTCACGGGGTTTGGAGATTGCTGTGAAAGTTTTAATCCCCAAAAATGTCATTTGATGCCTCAAAATGGCCCCTCAAGGTTCCAGACCCCAATTGTCCAGACTAGGCCATACCACTAAAATAGCCCTGGAAGTTTATTTCTCCAATTTTTCCACTTTTAAAGGATTGAGATAGATGAAAAATAATATAATGATCCAATTTGGATAACTTTTCATCAAAGACATTGGCAATCATAAATAGTTGGTTCCCTTAAGAAACTATTATATGAAGTGTTTTAACACTCTTCATATTGACTGTCTGAGTGGTTTTTGTTGAGGGGTGTTTTCCCCCCCACCTAGTTTCATTTCTCGCAAGTGACATGTTTAGCTCTTAAATGAGCAACTATAAAAAAAGTCTCAACTTTCTACAAAATTTGTTTTACCCCAGGTACCATCCTCAAAATGAGGGGAAGTGCCCGGTGGGTTTCCCTATGCTCTATTCCAAGTATATATATAATTAAATATGTTGAACAATTGAATGAAAGGTGGAGAACCAATACTAACCATGATATTATGAGTGGGAAAGAGTGAATAAATTTACCTTTCCTAAAATCCTTAGTGCCCTTTTTTCCAGAAGTCATATTTTGATGATATTTCCCTCTTTTGCCTTTTTCAAAAATTAGTTAATGTAGGGAGCTGGTATTTTTGAAACCAACCACCCACAATGAATGAGGCATGGTGATATGGGTACAGCCAGTACCTCCTTTGATATGAAATGATCTTTTACATGACTATGGTTGAGTTATTATGCATGTGTTCATTAAATGATTAGGAATCTTAAAGAAAGAGGAAGAATTATGGAGTTATGACATCCATATACACATATGCAGAACTAAGATGAAGCAATAAATAGCAACAAACCATAACATAAATGTGACAACGGAGTTCGGCAATATCGCCTACGTCTCTGGGCCTTGTCTTAGTGGGATTTGCTTATTTCTGCTCAAAGATTTACAAGTACATCATGATAGTTCCAAAAGGTTACAAAAATGATCTGGTCATGTTCTACCAGATCTCATGAACCCATCAAAACTGACGGCACCCAAATCAGATGAATGAGGATCCCAGAAATGGCCCGCAAAGGTGTGATTCCCCTGCATAACAATGGCCTTTGGCTCAATAATCTGGCATCATAAAAATGTTCTAAACCACTACTGATATCCCCCATGGCCTCAATAATTCTTGGTTTATATAGGCTTGAATTTTTTTATCATCCCCCAAATTCCTCCCAAGAGTTGGCCTCAAAAAGGGCCCAAGATCCCTCAAAAATGGATAAAATCCACCAAATCTGCATAAAAATCCATTAAAATCACTAATATAATGTGAAAACCCCACTTTATTCCAAATATGGGTGCATACCCCTTGCTCATGTGCCCTTGGACCTATGGACACACCCCATGTTTCATCATACCAAGTGCTAGGTCATTGGGCCCCCAA
>ML823332.1:98164-110724 GCA_009831015.1 Picea engelmannii | reverse complement strand
TTGAGTATGGGCTTGGTTTTTGAACTTGTTTGCTCGAGATCTCTCATAGTAGGGATCACTAGTCTCCATTTTCATATGCAAACAAGGTTCAAAATCACAACTTATATTTTTTTATGTTAGCAAGGACTATTGACTACATATACCTTAACCTTAATCTTGCACTTATAAATGTGGAAAAATCCCATAACGGTTAGAATGCCAATATTCAAAATATAATATTCCACAAAAAGAAAAGTTCAATTTCTTAATAATGGATGGCACATAACACTTCTTGTTAGTCTTTGATGCTATGAGGTACACGGCATGTTCTCATTACCAAATACCCACCCATAAATGTGGAAAAATCCCTTAACAGTTAGAATGCCGATATTCAAAATATAATATTCCACAAAAAGAAAAGTCCAATTTCCTAATAATGGATGGAACATAACACTTCTTGTTACTCTTTGATGCTATTAGGTAAAAGGCATGTGCTCATTACCAAATATACAACCCTTGTACTGGTTTACACTAAAGAATGCACTGACAATTGAACTAGTAATTTATGCTAAATAATGGTTGTCCCAACATTATTCATCAAACTTTATATTTTTCAGAATTGGTGATAAATTTGAGTGGATGATATTGGCATTGGTATACAAGATTAGAGCACCAATGCATTGTTTTCTTAATAATCACTCGGTATATGATTGATTCTTGAATTGAGAATACACATAGGCTAGGTCATGAATTCACCAACATGATGAATAAACACATATGCAATGCTATGTCCAACCTAGGACATTGGGTCTATTACAACAAAATATAGCACCTTCATATGATGTAAATTCCCAAGCATCAAGGGGATAGTCTCATGCAACTCAGGAAGGCTACCCACTATCACCACAATCACTTTTCCTCCTACTTTTGGTTGGATCTTCTCCAAATCAAGAGGGGCTTCGTGAAAGGTAAGATTTCTAAGGCTATAGAGTGGAAACACAAGGTGATTTAGTGAAGAGTAAGCCTAATAAAAATAGGTGGTGGTAGTAGAATGGAAGCATGAATGATGTGAGAAGGAAAGATGAAGGTAGAAACTATAATACCAAGAGCCTAATCACATGTTAGTAAAATGGATTCAAGGAAGCATAGATCAAAGAGGGAAAGTGCATGTAGATGTAAGGTAATTAGGGCTTCTATGCATGCCATACATCAACCTTAGCTTTCTGATTTTATAGCAGAAAATTACCTTGGAATGCTAAATGTGCGATACTTAAGCATTGCCATGAAAGTGATGTTATGTTAATTTTAACAAAAAATGGGTTTATTGTATGAAAGGTTAACACAATAACAATAGAAATAAGAGAGATACTATCCTCACATTACTCTATAAAAATGAAGCATGGTTCATTACAAGGTAATCACAACATGATACAAGGATCTCTTAATACAAAAATCAACATGTGAAAAACAAGTGCACAATGAAAGCCTCACATAAAGTGAAATTGTACCTCCAATCCCCCATAAGGATCCAAGCATATGATGTATAAATTAATTCCAAGGGTAGAGCTCCTCAATCCCCAAAGTCTCAACAACCATTACAATGTAGAGAAAGATCCTCTTATAAAATGAGTCTCTACTCTCATACAATAATAAATTATTATTTGCTAACTAACACCATGACAAGTCAAACACACATTATAAAAATGGACTAGTTAGATCCTTCCTCAATCCATGGTTGACCATGTCACAATATGTGGACATAACCCTCTCAAGGATCACTGACCCTCATCTAAAAATAGGAAAGATGTTACATCAAAAGTCTCCGAGAGAGGGAATACAACCGAAAATAGGCATGATAACTAGGTGAACATGCGAACGACCCACATAAGTTTCTCTCCAAGAATGGATGCATGTAAAATAAATAAAATAATGTTCAACCTAGGAGGATTTTCTCAAGGGTCCACCCAGGAAAGCTCACAAAGTGCGCCCTCCAAGGTGAATGAGAGATAAAACAATGAAATAGTTCTCCTAGGAGAATGCTCTATAAGCATCCTCCAAAAATAACAAGTGGTCAACAAAATGCAAAATGCATGTAACCAATCCACATGTGTGAATCCCAAGGGAACCAACTCCATGGATGAATGGGAAAGTTGCCAAGTATATGGAATTCCCCACAAGAAATGAAGTAGTCTAACCCCAAAATAGCAAGTGGACCATATTCAACAACACAAATTCAAGTAGAGAAGGGTGAATTAGGGTTTTGACGATTCCAAAACTCCATGAAATAATAGAATATATATATCTCCATAACTAGCAGTAAGTGTCTCCACAAGTGTGTCGTCCAATAATATGATCAAGTAAATGCATGCAATGTACCACATGTGGCCCTCTAAGTATACCAGACGCCTCTCAATAAAATCCCTCCATAACCACCTCAAATAAAATAATATATGTTCCAAGTCAAAGAGGTGGGGTTTATCTCCAATGAAGGTCAAAATATGGCAAGTGTAGTTGAAACATCCATGCAATAAAGATGAGAAATTACCTAGGAGAGGTGTTCTCTAGAAAAGTGTTCCTTGTAACTACCTCAACCACCCAATAAATAATAAAATATTTCCATGTGAAGTGTGCCCTAGAAAGGAGGGACAAAAGTAGTTAGACCTCATCAATGCTCATGCCAAAACCATGTGTTGTTTTCAATACCATCAACTGATTTTCCCAAACCATGTGCACAAGAGAGAGTGCACCCTAAGAAAATGTGCCAACCTCTCCAATAATAAAATAATCATGAATGCCTTGGAAATTGTGCCCAAGAGAAGAGTGCTCCATATTAAAGCCTCAAACAACCTTCAAATAACTCTTACAAGTGTGAACATTAGCCAAATGAAGCAGGGAACTCAAGCAATTCACCTCCAAGGTAATAAAATTGATTAATTTAACCATTAAATGGTTAATCAATCTCAACATGTGTGCACAAAGGTTAATGCTCAAATAAAACCATTGTCCAAGCTCCTAATAGTCATTAATTGATTAAATCAACATGAGAATGTGTGTTAATGAGGGGTGGTGCATTCCAACAAGTGTTGTACCATGGAAATAAGTTTTACCCTCTAACAAAGACCACAAAGATAACAACATAATGAAAAAATATAAGCTCTACTTAGGTTTGAACCTAGGGCGCACCACCAAAAGACTATGACATGATAAACTCTCATCAAACCTTAGAATAAGGATTGATCACCAAATATGCATAGTACCACCCCCATTCAAAATCAATCTTAGAAAAAAGTGAATCCACAAGTACTAACATAATCAAACACATTTCACCTAGGTGATGTCTAGAAAATGTTACAACTTCTCAGTCATATCACCTAGGGAAATCCTACCAAGGTAAAGTTCTCTACCATGATACATATATCATACAACCACATCAACATCATAAGATAAGGGAATAATATAAATTCTATTGTATGAAATCATCAAGTATGTCCCCACCATGCATCAACACACAAGGACCATGTAGAACACCCTCCTAGTGACAAACCAACATCATCATATTGACAGACCATGCAAAAGTCACTAGGAAACTCCAACAATGTCATGAAATGTCTACCTTCTAACACCATCATCTAACCCCTTGGGGGGATAGAACCATCATCCATATCCAAGATAAACATATCAACAACACCAAAATGAGATGGCATGCTCCAAAACCATCAAATATACAACCAAGTAGTGATCAACAAGGAAAGCATATGTGAGAAGATCACCGAGCCAACAAGTAAGATCATTAAACCAAGGAGAAGTGAGACTCTCCCAAATGAAAAACCTCCCTCAAATAATCCAATTCTAAGAAGAGAAGTGCCTCCGTGAAGAGGAATCCCCGAAATCGATCCAATGCTCCAAGATACTAGCAACAAATATCCAACAATGTGATGAAAATAACAATGTGGAACCTCATAAAATATGAGGTGTAACAAGGCCATCAGAGGCTTATAAGCTCAACAAGATTTCATTTCATATGATTAACAAATATATATCACCACAAATCCCTACCCTTCAAATTCTACCAACTTTGATAATATCGCCACTCTTCCTTGGGCTCTTGGAAACGACGGTTCAATATTTTTCTTTCAAATAAATCATTAGTACTCCAAACACTAACACTTGACTTAGGGGGAGTTGTAAACAACTCACATAATTGACCTTCAAATTGTACCAAAAGTGGGTTTTACTTCCTTCTTAGGTGATGAAGGTATGAAGAGCTTAGGGTTCTCCATGTAAGTTTTAGCTCGAAGCTCCTCAATGTCTTGATTCCTAAATATTCAAATATGTTATTTATGAGTTGGTTGGTTCTACCTAGCCATTAGACCTAAAAAACTTGAAATGATTATGGGTCTTACAAGTATGTTAAAAGGATATACAACAAAAAAATCTCAAGGCTTGATAACAAAACCACCAAGCCTTCGAGTAACAAGATTTGATAAGACTTTTGAAAATGTGATTAAACCTCCCAAGGTCTAAATCTACACCTTGAAGCTACTTTCATGATTTTGATTGAGGAATGAATAAAGGATCACTAGATTATCTTTTTGTAAGGAAAAAAACCATGTGATTAATATACTAGAAGGATTTGAAGAATAAACAATAAGGTACTAAGGTTTCTCTAAGATCTTCCCCTGATGATCCCCATCTAGACATTCTGAATTTAAACTCAAAATTGGAAAAACACACAAATGCTCTTCGACTTACTAGCCAAAATTCCTGCAAACTTGAAAAAGTAGGGTAGAACCATACATATGTGTGGGAGTGTTGAGGAATCAACACATGATGACTCACTAGCTGGCCTCATAATCTCTGGTTCTTAGAACAAACGAAAGGATGTCTTAAAGGGAAATATGTACTATTTCAAGTATTGGATGGAAATCACATAAGATAATGTCTTAGGAAGGACCCACAACTATCTTCTTGGGTAAAAATTGTCACGACACACTTTATAAGAAATGGAGACACAAATTATTGAATAACTTTCTTGATGAAAATAGAAGGACTTGAGTTCCTATTTTGGGTTTCGACTTCCATCCCTTTGGTCGTTATAAAAACTCTTGGGTGTTGTATTGATTAGATATGACTATAATATTTCCCTCAAGTTTTTCTTTTCTACTGATTATGAGTCCATAGCTCTGATGAAGTCACCATTGTGTCACAACTAATTCTCTACTACTAGCTAGGCATCCATAGCCCTGATTGAGTCATCACCTATAAAAAACAAGGTTCTATTGATAGACTTACATACATAGCCCTTATAGAGGGTGTTTTGATACCCCTTATGTCCTGACTTCTTTTACCATTTTATTTTATTATTTTATTATTTATTTTTCTAATAATGGGGAAAGCAATGGGTTAGATAGAGCCATAATTTGTTTAGAAATTTTGGAGACTAGGGAAATTAATGCAAAAACATAAATTTCACCTATAAAATAGGGCTTTCACAGATCTTAACCCTATAAGTTTTCATCCTTAGGGATGTTATTAAATATAAACAAAACAATCACAACAACATCGAACGATATATCAACTCTTAGCAACCCCAAATCACTAGGAAATTCAAGATAAACGATACCAAATTATGCCAATAAGTTTAGTCCCTCTTGGGAAATTTTATCATGCATATAACATGTATGAAAGTAACTTATGATATTTATAAATAAAGAAAAAAATATACCCTATCTTCTTCAATATAAATTCCAAATCATTTAACCAATTCTTCCTTATGTCAAATCAACAAGACATATAAGTGTTGGAAATTATAAAACCATGAAGAAATAGATGGCTGAAAATCAAATATACAATTACAAAAGTATTGGACAATATCAAACTTCATTGATATGCGCGAATATGAATTTTATTTACATACCATATACTTATCCCAAGGTTAGTACAATTCTCTAGCTCGCCAAAACCCCAACAAGGGAAATTAATGAAAACCCTAGCTCACACCAAGAGAGAGATATACAAGGTACTAAATAAGATCCAAGATAGAGAGGAGGACTAATTCACTCCACCTAGTCACATCTATAACACAATATAAACAATAATGAATCATTAGATAAAAGACCATCATCTCCAACGTCTTTTTTGTAAGAGTAAACCCTAGTATCTCACAAGATTAAGCTCCCAATAAAAACACCCTCTTTTTGTTTCATAACTTTTCCTAGGGTTTCCTCATGAACCCTAGAAAATTCCTCCAAGAATACAAGTACACATAAAAGAGGACAATGATGATGATGAGAAATGATTCTCTCTCTCTCTCTCTATATACATATATGTGTGTGTGTGAATATTCTCTTAGAAGCAACCTGCAAATACACATGTAGGCTCACAAATGTGGAGCGCTACACTCTAAGGGTACACATGTGAAGCTGGAAGGTGATGTCATCTACAAGAAAAGATGTAGAGGTAAGGGTGCTCAATGAAGTGTGTCCAATGCTCCTCCTATAAGAATCCAATTACTGCAACGAACCTCCTAAGCCATGTAATCCATTGGGTCCACTCCCCCTACATGAACATTGCTGCAACCATGGTGTCCCCAAGTCAACTCTAGGCTTCCATGCACACATCCAAGCTACCACATGCCACCGAGGTCCAATTCTCTCCTCTAGGATGGAAAATTCTCCTCCTCTAATGTAGGGCATTCCCCAAGAAAACAACCATCTCCATGTGGTTATCGTGTAGAACATCACCAAGTTGTTTGAAGATATCCAACACCCTAGGGACGAATATCATGCAAGCACCCTATTGAGGTCAATAAATCACTGAATAAGCCAGATCCAATGCGAAAATCCATCACAGATCATCTCCCATGTACAAATCCATCACAAAAAATCTAGGGTTTGATCACACATCATGTATCCAAATCTCATGAAGCACCCTTAAATATTGTGTAAATACTTTTGGAGTGACCCTGGAAGCTAACACCCCCTCTTTACATGGAAAGTGTTTTCACCAATACCTATCGGCTACCTCTGCAACTTCACTAAATGTGCCACTTGCAAATTTGTACTTGTTGTAGTCTTAGAATCAACCATTGTATGCTAAAAAGCACACTCATCCATGAAAGCATCACACCTCTACTCCTTGAGACAAATTGAAGTCTCATAGATGGATGAAAGTAATGGAATGTGACTAGCATATATCCTAGGAGGAATACTCACCCTCATTGAATATCTAAGGGCTCCTTCATGCTTGTGTGCCTCTTGTAATGTTTGGGTAAGTTGGGTAAGACAACTTGGATTCCTACAATCTGGAGCAATAAATGAGTGGATATCCACACCCAATATCACCTCATCTCCTTCCGAGTCGAATTCATATCAAGTATTTGAATCAATGTTTGGAAAAAAAACCTCCTCTCTCTCCTCAATATTGAAGGAGAACCTATGGACTATAAGATCTCTCATCCTCATCACAATCCACACATTTTCTCACCACAATCTCCCACTATGCCAAAATATCAATCCTATAAATTATAAAATTATCATTGTATCCAATAATACAAGATGCTATCACAACATCTCAAACCTACAAACAACACTGACCACCTATGAATGTGAAGGAACATAAAATTGGATCATAAGAAACCTACCAAAGTCCATCACCCCTCAAGTCATCATCATGGGCCAAAATCTATGGACACTACATCATGCGCTATCAAGGACATCTTGTAAAGATAATCACATCTCGACATCTTGTAAATAAAATCACATCTCCATATATGACCAAGATAAGGGAATCATATCTATCAAAATAAAAAAGATATAAATATGCACAAGTCACATCCATATTGAAATACTGAGCTCATGGTACAAACAACAACCCACACATGCCTATCAACAACCTATTAACACGAGAGTCCCTCTCATGCTCATCAACATCTCTAGCAATTGAAGCAACAAACTAAACATGGTCAAATCCCTCATCTTGAGAGAATATTCTAGTAACTAGAGAAAGAGTCTCACTAAGGTCACTCCCTTTATCTGAGAGAATCCAACAACCCTGTCACTGTACTCTACAACACTCTCGTCACTTGCAAGACTAGAAACAATCACTAAAATGACAATATGTTTTAAACCTATCTCCATATTATCTTACCATGCATGATTTTCCTCATCAAATATGGAAGGCTCTTCCAACCTCTCACTAAAATGTACAAGTGTCACTGGATCAACAAGTAACCTGTAAAGGTCACCCTGTTTCACCCCTCCATCCAAAGTTCTATGACTAGCTAGATTGCAATAATTGATGGTGCACTGTTATCCCTCAAATGAAACTATCCATTGCACATCTGTCATACAAGAAACTGAGTGAGGATTCTTCTTCAAACCATGAATAAGAAAAACATAATCCAACTCAAGAACATCACTTAAAGGAATATGTAAGGAAGTGGAACCAACTCCTCTCACTAGATAAGTAGCATTATAACCAAGCTCCACACTCATGCGTCCCTCTTGCTCCTAAAATTGTCTAAATAAATACTTTCCATATGTCATATGTTTCAAAGATCCACTTTCCACATACCATCCAACACTAGACACAATGTTAGAAGACAAGAAAGAGACCAAAGCCATATCTATCTCAAAAAATATGCAATAAAACACCAATCACATGTGAAAAACGCACTGACATCTACTGGAACATATCAACCACATATTGTAGGTCCTTCTAGGCATATCACCTTCTAAAAATAAAACCATACAAGCCAATAATCACATAGATCTACCACCTATCACTAGAAACCCCTAGAAAAAAATAGACACCTATCACAAGTCCTCCTAGTCATCACCCCTGCTGAAAATACATCCATAAAAACCATTTTGTATTATATCCATCACCTCTCATCGCAAGAGAAACCCATTAAACCATATCATTGGTGCAAGTGCTCATCTCAAGCCACTTAGGGTATCACACATGACAACCTCCACAAGGTCAAGAACCTCTCCTAGGTAATATTTAGTTGAAATACCAACTCCCTCTTAAACCTAGAGTGATCTTAGCCACAAAAGCTCCGATACCATGTAGAAATTTCAAATTCAAAACAAAATTTCACCTCTAAACTAGAGGTTTCTTGGATCTTAACCCTGTGAATTTTCATCTTTAGAGATGTTATGAATAGGGAAATTTTTAGGGGTTTAATTTCTCCCATGGGCTAATTTTCCATGTTTTTTTGCAAAAAAAGAATTGCTAATTTCCACTTAAAAAAAACGAGTTGCCCAAATCTTACAAAATAAAATTATTTTATACTAAAAGTCACCAAAATTTTATAAAAAATATAAAAAATCCTTAGAAATTTGAATATTTTTACAAAAATATAGCCAATTTTTTTTTGTAGTTGTCATCTAAAGAATTAATAAGATTTGCCAAGGTTTATACACATTAATATAAGTATGGATCCTTAAAATTTTCCCTAGTTACAAAATATAAACAAAACAACGACAACATAGAGCAATATTGCAACTCTTAACAACCCCAATACACTAGGAAATTCAAGAGAAAATATACCAAAGTGTGCCAAAAAGTTTCAATCCTCTAGGGAAACCTTCACATGCATATAACAGATCTAAAAATTACTTTTGACAGCTAGAAATATAACAAGAAATATTCCCTATCTTCTTAAATATAAATGTCAAACCAATTAACCAATTCAACCTTAACTTACATCAAACCAAAAAGATGTATGAGTGTTGGAAATTAAAAACTCATGAAGAAATAGATGGATGAAAATCAAATCTACAATTACACAAGTATTGGACCATCAAAAACTTCAGTAATATGCATAAATATGAAGTGCATGTACATACCAAATCCTTATCCCAAAGCTAGTACAATCCTCTAGCTCTCAAAACCCTAGCTAGGTAAAACAATGAAAACCCTCCTGTAGAATGAAAAACACTCCTTCATTGCAGGGTGTTCTCTAATCAAGCAACCATCTCCACTTGGGAATCATACAAAATGTCACCAAGATGTCTGAAGATCTCCAATGATCTAGGCAAGAATATCATGAAAGCACCAAACTAAGGTCAAGAAATCACTGAGTAAGCCATCTCTAATTTGAAAATCCATCATGGACCATCTCCCACATGCAAATCCATCACATACCATCCAGGGGCTGATCATACACCATGTACCCCAAATCTCATGAAGCATCCCAAACGTGGTGTAACCACTTTTGGAGTAACCCCGAAAGCTAACACTTTCCATTGGGATTTATAATATTTGTCACATCGAGTGGAAGACAACCCATGTAAACTTTGGGACTAGGGACTTCCGTTTTCACCTTCCAAAGGACTGACCTATTAAAAAATACATAGCTTCCAGAATTATGCAACCACTCAATTCTTTTGATAACAAACACACATTGCCATGATAGGAACAAAATTGCATGGGTACACCTTGACATAATTTCACTATTCATATTACTCCCACTATGTCACTGCAAAGAGGACCAATAAAATTTAGCCATGTATTCAAACAAAGAAAGATACTAAACTAGGGAAGTCTAGACTATAAGTAGAATAAAATGAACTATTTTAAAAGCAAAAGATAAACCCTAACTATTATGTAAAAGCTAATTCACCACAAGGTGAACTAACATAAGTAACACTTAAGATGGTGGCCATTTGTAGGTATGGAGAATGAAACACCATCAAGTCTCCTAGAGGATATGTACTTTGGTCAATCTTCTACGCAATTTGGTATGGACCAAGCCATAATGGTTGAAACTTTGGGTGCTTACCCGTAGGATCAGTGGCTTTATCACATACCAAAACAAGATCACTTATTTGAAATGACTTGTTGGATGTGCATCTGTCAAACCATTATTTTGTTTTGACTAGGCTTTGATGGTTGAGGGATTTTCTCTTCAGTTTGTGTTTCTTCACTGAGTTTCAATAAAGAGTTTGTTTGACCTTGCATCCTGAAGGATTCTTTTCCCACTACCTATGGCATCATAATTTTTCTAGAAACTGACCAGCTTTGTTTCTTGTGGTTTTCGATTGTAACACCATTCACATTTCGATTGTAAATCCAGCGAAAATTATATTCTGGTCAGTTTCTTTTGAAATTAGTAGGGGAAGCGTAACCTTAAATTAACAAAAACCATTGTTTCGAGGCGAAAATCCATTACTTAACCCATTACACAAAATCCTGATTCTGAGCATTTGATTGATAGAGACAGAGATGTATTTGAACCTAAAATTACTGTGAAAAATGATTATGAAATTCGTCAGTCTACATATTAGCGATTTAGAGCGATTTAGGGATGCATATGACATTTTACCCAATTGGGAATGTGGCCTTGCACAAGCAATTTTCCCATCAACTTATTATTTTCCCAAATTTATTTCAATGTGTTCGAGGCTCTCTAACTCAACCTAGAGAACTGTGATGTGTTCAGATGGTTCTTGGGTGATGTCAATGCAAGAAATGGACTATATCATGGAGACTCTTAATAAGACATAAATGCTGAAAAAGAGAACACAAATGAAAGAACGACATGAGTGGGATGAAATTCAAGCAAGAGGACCATTGCCCAAAATAATGAGAATAAATTTAGAACCAAAATCAGATGAACAAATTGTTGACATAGAGGAAGGAAGACATAAATGCTAGTGGTTTTATTCTTGGAAAGTCCATGATTTCTATCATTTGGATTAGAACAATTAGTAAGATGAAATATCTCAAAATGAAATGTTAGGATGTGGGGGAGTTTAAAGAAAATATCGTTTTATTCTTGGAAAGTCCATGATTTCTATCATTTGGATTAGAACAATTAGTCAGATGAAATATCTCAAAATGAAATGTTAGGATATGGGGGAGTTTAAGGAAAATATCAATGATTGAGAAAGATATTGATATTTTTACAGAAATGGTTTTAAATAAAAATAGTCTAAATAGTCAAAAGAAATATTGTTTTCTCAAACAAGTCATGAAAGGTTAGCACCTCATATATTATTAACTTTAGTCAATTATGACAAACACACCTTTGATATAGCCATTTTACAACCAAAAGTAATTAAAACTAAATGAGAAATCTAGTCTCATGAATATGAGAATACAAAAGTTAAATTTGATCTTGACAAGATGCCTATGGGGGACAACATAGAATGTCATAAAAAAATGGTAATATGCTCTCAAAAGATTTTATACAAGCTACAACAAGTGCCAAGAAATTGAAAGGAATGGTGGCTAAGCTAGAGATTCAACTGAAGCAAGAAAATATTGTTAACAAAGAAAGATTAGTAAGTATTCATGATCTTGAATAGAGGGTGAGAGTGATTGCACTTGGAGAAAATACGAGTAATAAAAATGTTGTCAAAACTTTAGTCAAATAAAAAGATAAGAAAATCCATCTCTTAAAGTCAAAATTAAATATTTCAGGATATGAGTATATTCAACCCAAGGAATTGGTTGAGACACAAAAAGAAAAAGAACAATTGATAAGCAAGTTACAAAGTTAAAACAACAAAATATTACATTGGGTCACACAATAGAAAAGTTGAATAGAAAAAGAAACAATATCAAATAAT
>ML823332.1:85411-95737 GCA_009831015.1 Picea engelmannii | reverse complement strand
TTCTATTAATGACTGTCTAGAATACAAAAGACTGTAAAATGCAAAAGTACACAAGCTAGCTAGAATGGTGGTAGCTTATCTATGAGGATATATGTGTTGGCTACGCTCATTCGCAAGAAGCTGATTACAATGAGGCTCCAAAGGCCTTTTTAACATAAAACATAATGGAGAAAACCATAAACATACCAAACCCTAACCTCGGGAGATGAAACACCAAAAGGTTTGTGGGCCCCGATGGGGGTAGTTGATATGTCAACTTCCCGAGGGCGTAACATTTGCATACAATCTCCGTTTGGGCCCCTCGATACCTCATCATAAAGGTCTAGCCGAGGAGTACACATTTCATTCAGCATAGAATTTTCCTTTGGCTACATGTTAGGTGCCATTGAGCCATAAAATCGTCGTTTAGGGCCTCAAAACGACCCTGAAAGTTTGGGACCTAAAAAACTATTGAAAAATTGCTAAGATGGAAAACTATAATTTGAGCCAGTGGAATAGGTGGGTGGCCACCAATTTCCACCTGGNCCCCCCCTCCTTAGGAAGAAGTAGTCTCTATTGCATCAAGTTCCTCCATCAGATGGGGAAAATTCTGCTGAATATGACTCCTGGTGAGCCACTTTCCCTGATGAAGAAACTTCCCTGCTTTGACGACCCGATAGAATTGGATGGTCTGCTGGCGGGTGTCCTTTGTCTTGGTGTCCATAATCCGATCAACTGTTTCCTATTTGATGCAGTTAGGATTGAGTTATGTTGGTGCCAACTGCATGACTACTTCCGAAGTGTCCAGAAGAGGTGGAAAATATGGTCGGGTGCAAGCCAATGAAAGGAGGAATACTTAATTCAAAATAATTCTCACCCACAAGCTTGGTGATGGTATAAGGCCCATATCCTAGTGGGAATAACTTCTGATGGGGTCATGTGAGGCACTCTTTCTGCAAATGAAACCATACCTTATCTCCCACCTAAAACTTGTGTGGTACTCGGTGTTGATCGTGGCGATGCTTGTACTTGGCATTGAATTTCTGCACAATATCAAGAACTTGTTGTTATATGTGATGGATGTGCTCAACAAATTTAGCTACTCGATCAACCTTGGCTTGAGCATGGGAGTAATCTTCTTGTGCGATTGAAATGGGTAGAGCTACATCAATGATGACCAATGGTTGGAACCCAAAGCACACCTGAAAAAAGATGTGGCCAATAGAGATATGGAGGGATTTGTTGTAGCGATGTTGAACATAAGGAAGAATTCCATCCCATGTGCGTAGATGTTTGGAATTTTACATCCTCAAAAGATGGAAAATCATCCTGTTTACTACCACTATTTGTTCATCAGCTTGTGGGTGGAAGGTAGTCGATTTGTTCAGCTTGGTGTCCATTATCGACCATAGAATGGACCATAAAGTGATTAGGAACCTATTGTTTTGATTAGAGATAATAGTTCATGGGATCCCAAAATGAACCCAAACATCTGTAAAGAAGAGCTCGGTGGTTGCCTCAGATGTGATGATTTTCTTGTAGGGTGCCAAAACTTCCATGTTAGAGAATCAATCAATGACCACAAAGACACAATCATTCCCATGTTTGGTTGAAGGAAGACCAGACATGTAGTCCATGGAGATGGACTCCCAAGGAATATCCAGAGTAGGAAGAGGGGTGTATAGCCCATGTTTTTTGATGGTGGGCTTGGTAATGATGCAAGAAGTGTAGGATATGATGTACTTGCGAACATCTTGTCGAAGCTTTGTCCAATAAAAATGATTTTGTAGTACTACCACTCTTTTGTCTACACCAAAATGTCTCGATGCCCCACTGTAATGAGCTTCTGAGATATTGAGGGCTAAGATTTAGAAGGCATGAATGCGGAGAGAGGAGGAGAGAAACCATATAAATATTCCATAAAATTAATCACATGAACATTGACGAAAACCCATTTACTGAATACACCACAAAAATATGAGAAAGAGAGAGAGAGAGAGTTGGAGAAGAAGGATTCCATTAAGAACCGTTATATGCAATGAGGCCAATTTTGGGACCTCTCCTTCTTGAAATTCACTCTCTTCCTATAGCCTTTTTATAAGGTGTCTTTTGGATGAAGTCAATTTTGATTAGGTTTGACTTTGTCAATTACATATCTATCAAGTTCCCTTTTTACATAAAAAAAAGTATGACTTATACGTCCAATTTAGACTATAATCCCCCCTAATATTCAGATCAATCCTCCCCCCTTATAAAATCATGGTCCCCATCATTTCGCCCATGCTAAAAAAAGTGAGCCCATTATGTTCATGGTACCATCATGATTACAACGTGTCGAGTGCCAATGAAGAGAAGGGTTTAGTGTGGTTTACCCATAACTGTGGGTTTGTGGATGACCCATAACCGGTTTGGCAATGAAAATCTTATTGTTAATGCCAATTACAATTTATGGGATATTTACACGG
This sequence comes from Picea engelmannii, assembly GCA_009831015.1. Taxonomy (NCBI): domain Eukaryota; kingdom Viridiplantae; phylum Streptophyta; class Pinopsida; order Pinales; family Pinaceae; genus Picea; species Picea engelmannii. The sequence goes on along the minus strand of ML823332.1, from coordinate 93,293 downwards.
GTAAAAAAATTACAGTAGGATTTAATAAATCCAAAAAATAAAATTTGAAATGAAAAAAACCTATTTTCATGGCGACAGACTTGTGGCTGCAAATTTGTTCATATCTTTTGATGCAGATGATGAAATAAAATTATGTTGAAGACCCATTTGAGGTATTCAAGAGAAATTTCCATTGATATAAGATACTTTCTCTATTGTAGCCTGTGGAGAGAGAAAAATCTACCTGAAACTCAAGGGACACACGATCATACTATTTTATAGACCTTTGGTGCTTAAATCAATCATATCTCACAAACCAAGAAACTAAATGAAATTCCGTAAAAGAACTATTTGAGTTGACATAGAATCCTTTAAAATGAACTACAGTTTTCCCTCTGAAACGCTCTATAGAGGTTGTGGCACTTGCATAAAGTTTGCATAAGATAACTGCCCTATATTTTGTCCATGATTGTGCTCCTATGGTGGCCATACAATTGTGGGTAAGCTGAGAAAGGGATAGAATGAGGTATCCCAAGCTTCCAAATGATGTATGTATATATATTTTAAGCCGTAAAATGCTTTCATGAATATGAAACAATGCCGAATATGAGAGAACCAAGCATAGAGGGCCACAAAGGATGCTAAGGGTTTGTAGATGTAACAACCCTAGTTGAAAATATGCTTAGGGATTATTAAGCAAAATTAATTAGGTGATTAATTGTCTTAACATGGTTTTAACTAAACAATGATTGGCATAATAATATTAATTAGTTAAATTAATTGTTATAATTTTAATTAATTAATTAATTAAATTAATTACCTATCACATTGAATGAACAGGGTAATAAATTTAAAAGGATTAATAAATTATATTGTTTAAAAGAAAAAGGGTTACGTATACGGAGGTGATAAGGAGCATTAATAAACGGATAAGCAATGAATGAATGTATAAGGAAATAAATGAGGAGAAAGGACAGTGAAGGAGGGATATGAGCAGAGGAGGTTTACGAAAGAAAAGGGGGGGATTATCATTCGAGGGGATTTTGTTTTTTGAGGGTTCTCTTGGATTTGCACAGGGGAGTTTGAGTTCTGTAGTCGGGAAGGATTAGCACAGGGGGCACCAGTTTGCTGGGGGTTTTGGGCACGGGGGCCAAGATATCCATATGGTATCCTGGAGCTAGGAAGTTGTTCTAGTTGGCAGGGTGGAAACACGGTTTGGGCAGAGTTGGTCCGTGGCTTCAAGCTGGGCAAGGCAGCAGCAGGAAGGTCAACAAGACAAGTGGAAAGCGGAGGGTTAGCATCAGACCAAGGTATTTTAAATTACGTATTTGTTTATTTCTGTTATGAAATTATTATTCATTGATAAATTTATATGTGTATGTGTTGAATTTATAAGAAATTACTGAGTTTCTGAAATCAAGTAGAAGTTACTGTTTCAGTTTATGGAATTAATGGATGTTAAATTATTATGGTTATTACACATGGTATCAGAGCTTCATTCACAATTTGGAGCCTTAAGGGCCTACCCACCTACCCACCTAATCGCTTGTAAGAAGGAAAGTTAGAATTTAAATTGTTCAACACTAACCCAGAAATTTAAACAACCCCTAATTGACTATATTGAAACCCTTTGCCCTGAAATCCTAAACAATTCCTAAATAATCTGTATCTGAATATATATATATATATATATATATATAAGAGTAAATATAAATTTGGGCCCGAGGGCCAATCTCCAGCCAACCTCCAAGCATAAAGTCTTGTTTGCTCCCTACTCGATGTGCCCGAGCTGCAACATTTCATTCAACACATCTTCCACCTTATCCATATCTGACAAAGCCACATAACTTCTCATCCAAATGTTATACGAATAAGCATTTAATGAAATACCATTTTTCTTCATTTCCCAGATCACCGAAGGCACCCTATCAAACTGCTCGGTGTTTATGTAGAGTGCCATCATTCCATTAAAGGAAAGTGGACCTTTAGCAAACCCCAAGTCCTTACACTTTTCCATGGTTGCCTCTGATTTTTCAATATTTTTCTCTTTTACATAATAGTTCAGAAGCACATAATAAGTTTTATGATTCTTTTCTATATCGGGGAGATCTGTGAAGTACTTTTCAGCATTGGTAATGCCATTTTCTTTTGCTATCAAATCTAAATGGATAGCACGTTCACTGGAAGAGAATGAAAATTTTTGGCCCATCCACTCAAAAATCTGCAAAACCCCAATGAAGTCACTATAGATAAATCACATCAACTATGCACCACATGTGAGAGAGCCCAATTAATATACAAACAATACATCTACAAATAAATGGAACACAAACAATGACATTCAAACAGAGTAGTTCAAAATACAAAAGCCTGAAAAAAAAAACTGAAAGAACCACGACAACCCCCCTCCATCCCTCAATTTTGGTGATGTCCCTGATAGATTGGGAAACAACCCTAGGGGAAACAACAACTTGTCCCCTAAAATTAAGAATAAAATTAAATTTTTTTTATGAGAAATTTAAACAAAAAAAAGCAAAAAAAAAAAAACTTTTAAAAGGATGGTAAAATAGCCTTAAAAAGCCTCTAAAAACAACATATAACTCTGCATTTTCTCACATCTTGGGTATGTGCAAAGAGGGACTCCAATCTTTCAGTTGTGAAAAATATTTTGGGCAGTAATTCTAGGTGGAGAAATAAAATCTGTCTTGTGTATGGGAGTAATTCTAGGCAGTAACTCTACATTTTTGTTTTTGTGTAGATTAAACATTGAACAATAATATAAATAGTGAATTTACTGTTAGGACAATTGCACATTCACACATAAATTGTACAATCTTAATATCTAGAACGATAAATATATTTTATATAATTGTGTAGGGTTATGTAACTGCAGAAATAGTAGTTACAAACAAATTCTTTGCAATCTTTAAATATTTGATGATACAATTAAGCAATGGCTCTTGCACTTCTTGTTTATGCACTACTGAATTTATCTTTAACATAGCATCAAATTCAATGGCACCACTGCTTAAATTTAAGGCCATGGATCTGCACCATAGAAGTTTCAGCACAGACACAAAATCTAATTTCCCCAGAAAAAAAAATGTGAAAACTTCATATCTGCGATCAACAAAACTGTTAGGGAAACAAAGAATGTAGACACTGCAAGTCAAATGGTTAGATCATTTCAGCAGCCGCTAGGGCAAGGTCTAATACAAAAATCAGATCAAAATTTATGACTGTTCAGTGCCAGCCCAGCATAAATCAGATATGAGAGTACAAATTAAACCATGCTAAATCAGCGCAACATTAGCCCAATTGTTCATTCCATCAACATAATAAATCAGCAAATAAAACACCCAAAATTGTATATCAAAGATTATTACATTGCAACAAATCAACTTCTTCCAAGCTGCAAATACAAAACCCTAACAAAAAATCAATTTCTTCCAAGCTGCAAATACAAAACCCAAACAACAAATCAACTTCTCCCAAGCTTACACTGCAAAACCAACAGCTTCTCTCAAACTCATCAAGCAAAACAACAAATAGCAAAAACCTAGCTATTACATTTCTCACATTATTCTTCTCTAGCTCTCATCTAGCAAGCTAGTAATGTTGTGAAGTGATGTGCTGCTCCTTCCTTTTATTGGGTAAGAGTTGAGTTATAAGTAAGGTAAAACCTTAACCCACTCGTGCCCTCCAAGAGACTCTTCCTCCAATAGTGTGCCTCCGATGTGCCAAGTACGTAGGCACATGCTGCCCACACTTGCCAACTCACCCACTTTACATATTTGAGTGTAACATCACATACTTTTATGCACTCACACCACATATTTTTATGCAATAGTGCACTCTCCCAGTCCTAGTGTCAAAATAGATATAAAGAGGTTATGAGTCAAAACACCCTAATGAGAACTGAAAGAGATGTCCCCATACCCCAGGAAGGACTATGCGTAGTTATGAACGACGACGGCTATGTGCATGCAGTAAGAGCCAGCCGATAACGCCCAACTAGCTAGGCTTTATCACCATAAGCTTACTATCACATACCTTTATAGACTACACAAATAACGTGATTGCAGTGAGGCATGCCCCCTCCATGCATATTACGCCTGTGGATAGCACCGACCACTGAAGCCGGGACCATAAAGCATTCCGTGGTGCGATAAACAAATTCGGGGCACAACTAACTCATAGCAATGCAGCCATTCATTTCCAGGACACAACGATAATGACATACCCTCCTTTCTTATAATGTCAGGGAATGATGGCGCTGGAGGGTGGGGGGAAATTCGATTCCGTTATCAAACTACACCACTTTCTTTTGGAGCATCTATTTCTAAAAAAAACCTATTTAGCACAGAGAAGATACTGCCTACGTATTTTGTGCATAGATACAATTATTATTATTATTGCGTGCTTAATTATAATTGAAACTGAGCAATAATTGTGAAAACTAGATGGATTGGTCACACAACACAACTGAGGCTTGAACTCAGCTGGGCAAATGAGGTGAGGCCGGGTGGTCTGGCAAGAGATTTACACAAAACAAAGACATAGGATTCAATTCTTGTGAGGCAAATGCAAAGCCTGGCAGCTCCTGCGCTACACACACAAGAAACAAATTTTTTTAGTATTAAAACAAAAAAAAAAAAAACAGCCAAGCACCTGCTGCGTTTGTCATACTGTTAAACCCTTGATTCGAACTCTCGTCCCCTTCTCACACCTACACCAACACATAGCACAAAGCCACAACCAGACCAACACCAATGCCAAGAGCAGAGTGGAGAGGCGACAGAGGGAAGAGGCATAAGTGAAGGAGCATTAGGGTTTGAATGGAGGCGTGTAGGGTTTTAAGGTTATGGGATGAGCTTCGGGGAGGAGGGGGCACGTGGGCCTCATGCGAGGACCCACTGCCCACGTTAAAAAAAAATATATAATTTTTTTTTTTGTTTTTTTTAGTTTTTTTTTGTTTTATTATTATTTTCTTATTACACGCTAAAATTTAAATTTAAAGATAAACAAAAAAAAATAACAATAATTAAAGTAAGAATAATATATATATATATATATATATAATAAAAAAAAAGGAGGATTTAAGATATTTTTAAATGAATAATTTCATTTTTAACTTTAAATTTAAATACCATTTCAAAAAAAAGGCATTGGTAATAGTATTAATTAATTAGTAATTAATTAATAAGTAACTAATTAACTAGTGGGTTGAAGGATTAACTAATTAAGTATGTAATTAACATTAATATATTTATTAATGTTTAATAACTAACATAACATTATATTACTAATAAATTTTATTTATTGATTAAAAGTTTTGGGGTCCATGGGTTTTGAACCCAAGACCACCCACCAAGCGAAGTGCCTTGAGAAGAGCACTAACACCAACGCGCCCTCATGAGTCTTTCCAAATAAATCAATATACTTAAATAGATTAATGGTAACATAGTGTATCTCGAAGTACAAACTCCGATTATCCAAGCGTCAAGCTCACAAGACCTTACACACAACTCATCAAGCCAATCGCCGAGCCCTTTCATTCCATTCCACCAGTCAAAGACAAGCACTAAGATCCAATGCTTGAAAGCCACTCTAAAATCCTTAAAGACTCGCACCTGCAGCCACCAAGGACATTTCCTAGGGGAGGGGGCTCAAGGCCACCTCCATATGGTAACAGAGTCGTGCCAAGGACAGTAGCCGCAGGGATTTCAATGGCAGCGAGTACAACATCTCGTTCATCGCCAATGACGCAGACAGGTCCACGAACATCTCAGGGAACAACTAGTAGGGGCAGGGGTTCCAGGGGAAGGAACTCGTTTCAGAGACATTCATATAACATTGCGCGGATTCAATCTCGTGTTACCTGTTGGGGATGTGGAGGACCCCATTACCAGTGTGATTGCCCAGAGTTACAAATAGGATTCACGCATAGAGAAGGGAAGGCCCCGATGGGAAGAACAAGTAGCAGCCACCATATTTACGCAACGGTTAATAATTGCCAGGCCGAACATCAATCCGCGGTGGTGGAGTCATCAGGTACGCTAAATCATATCAATGTTAAGATTTTGTTTGATTTTGGTGTGACAGATAGTTTCATTTCACCATCTGCATTAGAAAAGAGTGGGTTGGTAGCCTACGAGCACGATGGCTTTAAACAAGTCGAGATGGCTTCGGGGGAGAAACAAGCGGTAGGACCTAGTGTTGATAATTGTATAGTAGACCTGGGAGTGTGTACTACCAGGTTGAAGGTATACGTCACTGCTCTCGGGGCATATGAACTAATCATTGGAATGGATTGGTTAGAAGCTCATCGCGCTTTGGTGGATTGTTTCGCAAAAAGGGTGCTCTACATGGACGACGAAGAAAGGCCAATGGAGATCTAGGGTGTACGAAGAAAGGTGTTATTACGCTTTATCTCAACTATGAAGGTTAAGCAATGCTTGAGGCAAGGGTGTCGACTATATGTAGTGGAAGCAATGAATGAAAGGAAGGGACCCTCATTAGATCAATACCCAGTATTGTCAGAATTTAAGGATGTTTTTCCGAACGAGTTACCAGGGTTACCTCTTGAGAGGGACCTTGATTTTACTATTGAGATAAGACCTGGTGTAGAACCAATTTCCAAGACTCTGTATCAGATGACAACGCCAGAACTTTGTGAATTGCAAATGCAGTTGAAAGAGTTACTAGACTTAGGGCTAATAAGGCCAAGTGTTTCACCTTGGGGTGCACTAGTAATTTTTGTAAAGAAGAAGGATGGATCCTTACGATTGCATATAGTTTACATGGACTTGAACCGTGCTACAGTGAAAAATAGGTACCCAATGCCGCGAATAGATGACCTCTTCGATCAGATGGAAGGAGCAACGGTATTCTCAAGGATCGATTTGCGATCAGGGTATCATCAGTTAAGGATTAAGGAAGGCGATATCCCAAAAACCGCCTTTCGAACTCGGTTTGGACATTACGACTTTGTCGTAGTACCTTTCAGATTGACCAATGCACCAGCAGTATTCATGAGCCTCATGAACGACGTATTTAGGAAGTACTTAGATCGATTTGTACAAGTCTTTCTAGATGACATCCTCATCTATTCCAAAAACGAAAGAGAACATGAGGAACACTTGCGAGTAGTGTTGTCCTTCCTTGGAGAGAACAAATTGTAAGGGAAGCTTTTGAAGTGTTCCTTCTTCCAGAAAGAGATTCACTATTTAGGTCATATCATTTCCGGCGAAGGAATCTCTGTGGACCTAGAAAAAGTAAAGGCCATTATGGAGTGGCCAGTGCCGAAATGCCCATGAGGCGAGAAGCTTCATAGGGCTAGCAGGTTATTACCTAAGATTTGTAGAAGGATTCTAAAAAATAATGAAACCCATCACCACCTTGCAAAGAAAGGGGGTCCAATATGAATGGACAGAAGAATGTGATAGTGCATTCATTGAGCTTAAGAGATTACTAACTAGTGCGCCAATTCTACGAGTGTCGGATATGGAAAAGGACTTCACAGTCTGCACGGATGCCTCGAAGCAAGGGTTGGGGGCCGTGCTAATGCAGGATGGAGGAGTGATAGCCTATGCATCAAGGAAGTTGAAGAAGCACGAAGAGTTATACGCGACTCATGATTTAGAGTTGGCAGCTGTAATGCTAGCTCTGAAAAATTTGGAGGCACTATCTTGTGGGGCGAAACTTTGAGCTCAAAACAAACCATCAAAGTTTAAAACATCTCTTCACTCAAAGAGATATGAATGCCAGGCAAAGGCGATGGAGTGAGTTTATGAGTGAGTACGATTTTGGTATTTTGTACATCAAGGGAAAGGAAAATGTGGTTGCAGATGCCTTGAGTAGGAGACCACATATCTTCTCCTTGGTAACCTTAAAGGTCAAT
>ML823332.1:70037-83367 GCA_009831015.1 Picea engelmannii | reverse complement strand
AGTCTAGCAGAGGAAGGATAGGAATGGAGATGGAAGTAGGTTAGGGATGAAGGATGAGTAGTAATAGTTGAGAAGGTATGGAGATCTGTCTTGTGGTGGAATTTAATGTTTTCCCTTCAAAAAAGAAGAAGAAGAAATGTGTATGTATGAATATTCATAATTACGTAACTAAACCACAGTTGTCTAAATAAAAAATTGTTGAACTGGATAATAGTAATTAAAGGATTTCTCAAACAATTGATTGGTTTGTTGTCTTTTATGAAAGACTAGTCTTCTTGACTGGATTGGATGCATACATAAATTACTGAAGGATGATAGTTTTGATTATTAGTACATGCACGAGACTTGTATGTACTAGCTACACATGCATTTGTTGTACATATACACTAGTATGTATGAGTTTTCTTGACTTACTTACTGATAATGTCGGTGAATGTGTGAACCATGTTTCTTTTCCTTTGTACCATAAGATACTTTAACTTCGGGACGAAGTTTCCTGAAGGGTGGGTGTATGTAACAACCCTAGTTGAAAATATGCTTAGGGATTATTAAGCAAAATTAATTAGGTGATTAATTGTCTTAACGTGGTTTTAACTAAACAATGATTGGCATAATAATATTGATTAAATATTTATTAGTTAAATTAATTGTTATAATTTTAATTAATTAATTAATTAAATTAATTACCTATCACATTGAATGAACAAGGTAATAAATTTAAAAGGGTTAATAAATTATATTGTTTAAAAAAAAAGGGTTACGTATACGGAGGGGATAAGGAGCATTAATAAACGAATAAGCAATGAATGAATGGATAAAAAAATAAATGAGGAGAAAGGACGGTGAAGGAGGGATATGAGCGGAGGAGGTTTACGAAAGAAAAGGGGGGGATTATCATTCGAGGGGATTTTTATTTTTGAGGGTTCTCTTGGATTTGCACAGGGGAGTTTGAGTTCTGTAGTTGGGAAGGATTAGCACAGGGGGCACTGGTTTGCTGGGGGTTTTGGGCACGGGGGCCAGGATATCCATATGGTATCCTGGAGCTAGGAAGTTGTCCTAGTTGGCAGGGTGGAAACACGGTTTGGGCAGAGTTGGTCCGTGGCTTCAAGCTGGGCAAGGTAGCAGCATGAAGGTCAACAAGACAAGCGGAAAGCGGAGGGTTAACATCAGACCGAGGTATTTTAAATTACGTATTTGTTTATTTCTGTTATGAAATTATTATTCGTTGATAAATTTATATGCGTATGTGTTGAATTTATAAGAAATTACTGAGTTTCTGAAATCAAGTAGAAGTTACTGTTTCATTTTATGGAATTAATGGATGTTAAATTAATGGGTAGTTGACACATCAACTTCCCAAGGGTGTAACGTTTGCAAACAATATTTGTTTAGGGTACTTGATACCTCGTTGGAAAGGTCTAGCCGAGGAGTACACATTCCGTTCGACATAACATATTCCTTTTTCCACATGATATGTGCCTCCGAGTCAAGAAATCATCATTTAGGGTTTCAAAACGAACCCGGAAGTTTGGGACCCGAAAAACTGTAGAAAAACTTCCAAGATGGAAAACTATAATTTGAGCTAGTGGAATAGGTGGGTGGCCACCAATGTCCACCTGGATCATTCCTCCCCCATTAGGAAGAAATGATCTCGATTGCGTCAAGTTCCTTCATCATATGGGGAAACTTTTGTTGAATCTGACTCATGTTGAGTCACTTTCCCTGATGAAGAAACTGCTCGCTTTGACGAATCGATAGAGTTGGATAATTTGCTGGCGGGTTTCCTTTGTCTTTGTGTCCATGATTTGATAAACTGTCTCCTATTCGATGCAGTCAATATTAAGTTTCGTAGGGTCCAACTACTCAACTACATCCAAAGTGTCCAGGAGAGGTGGAAAATATGGTCGAAGCAGTTCGACATTAAATACTGGGTGCAAGCCGAGGATAGGAGGAATATTTAATTCAAAATCATTCTCATGCATGACCTTGATGATGGTGTAATGCCTTTATGGGAGTGTGCATAGATTCCAATGGTGTTTTTTGAGGTGCTCTTTCTACAAACACAACCACCTTATATCCCACCTGAAACTTGTGTGGTACTTGGAGTTGATCATGGAGTTGATAGTACTTGGCATTGTATTTCTGCACAATATCATGAACTTGTTGTTGGATGTATTAGATGAACTCAAAAAATTTGGATTCCCAATGAACCTCGGTCTGAGCATGGGAGGACTCTTCCTGTGTGGATGCAATGGGTAGAGCTACATCAATGGGACCAATGGATGGAACCCCAAACACACATGAAAAGTGCCGTGGCCAATAGAACAATGGAGGGAAACTCTGTTGTAGCTATGTTGAACATAAGAAAGGTTTTCATCCCATGTGGATGGATGTTTGGAATTATACATCCTCAAGATATAGAAAATCATCTTGTTGACTACCTCTATTTTTCCATCAGTCTTTGGGTGGAAGGCAGTCTATTTGGTTATCTTGGTTTCCATCATTAATGATAGGATGAACCAAAAAGTGCTCAGGAACCTGCTATATCGATTGGAGATAATAGTTCTTGGGAGCCCAAAATGAACCCAAACATGTGTAAAGAAGAGCTTGGCGGTGGCATCGATTATGATGCTCTTCTTGCAGGGTGCCAAAACTACCATTTTAGAGAATCGATCAACAACCATGAAGACACAATCATTCCCATGCTTGGTTGAAGGAAGAACATACATGTAGTCCATGGAGATTGAATCCCAAGGAATATATAGAGTAGGAAGAAGGGTGTATAGACCCTGTTTTTTGATAGCGAGCTTGGCATTGGCACAAGGAATGTAGGATATGATGTACTTGCAAACATCTTGTCGAAGCTTCAACCAATAAAAATGATTTTGCAGTACTGCCACTGTTTTGTCTACACCAAAATGTCTTGCTACTCGACTGTAATGAGCTTCCCAGATCTTGAGGGATAATATCTAGAAGGCATGAATGCCGAGAGAGGAGGAGAGAAACCATACAAATATGCCATAAAATTAATCACATGAACATTGGCAAAAATCCATGAGATGAATACACCACAAAAATATGAGAAAGAGAGAGAGTTGGAGAAGAGGGATTCCATTAAGAAGAACCATTACATGCAATGAGTCCAATTTTGGGACCTCTCCTTCTCAAACTTCACTCTCTCCCTGTATCCTTTTTATAAGGTGTCTTTTGGATGAAGTCAATTTTGATTAGGTTTGTCTCCGTCAATTACATATCTATCAAGTTCTCTTTTTACACAAAAAATAATAATATATGACTTATACATCCAAATTTAGACTATAAGCCCCCCTAAGATTCAGATCAATCCTCCCCCATTAGAAAATGATGGTCCCCATTATTTCACCCATGTTAAAAAAAGAGACCCCATTATGTTCATGGTACCATCATGATTATAATGTGTTGAGTGTGAATGAAGATAAGGGTTTTGTGTGGTTAACCCATAACCGTGGGTTTGTGGATGACCCATAACCTATTTGGCAATGAAAAAACTTTTGTTAATGCCAATTAAAATTTATGGGGTATTTTACATGGGTAAAAAAAAAAAAAAATAGGATTTAATAAATCCAAAAAATAAAAATAAAAATGAAAAAAACCCTATTTTCATGGAGGCCGACCTCTGGCTGCAATTTTGTTCATATATTTTGATGCACATGATGAAATAAAATTCCGTTGAAGACCCATTTGAGGTATTGAAGAGAGATTTCCATCAATATAAGATACTTTCTCTATTGTATCTTGTGGAGTGAGAAAAATCTATCTGAAACTCAAGGGACACATGATCACACTGTTTTACAGACCTTTGGTGTTTAAATCAATCATATCTCACAAACAAGGAAACAAAATGAAATTCCGTAAAAAACCCATTTGAGATAACAAAGAATCATTTACAATGAGCTATAGTTTTACCTATGAAATTCTATATAGAGGTCATGGAACTTGCATAAAGTTTGCGGAAGATAGATGCCCTGTATTTCGTCCATGATTTTTCTTCTATGACGACCATACATTTGTGGGTAAGTTTAGAAAGGGCTGGAATGAGGTCGACCAAGATTCCAAATGATTTATGTATATTCTTTTAATCCATAAAATTATTGTATGAATCTACAATAACATTGAATAAGAGATAACCAAGCGTAGAGGGATACAAAGGATGCTAAGGGTTGGTAGAGAAGTTTGTGTTGTTATAGAGGCCATGGAACCTCCGTGAGCAATAGGGATACCCTACAAATGTTTTGAAAATTTTGCAGACCAATGGATGTAGTGAATCCATGTAAGGATTCTCCTGCAATGGTGAACGAAGTTTTGAGGGTAGAAAAGCCCTATAATTCGCATGGACCAATTGTGATACTTACAATGTATCGACCAACAAATGGACTTTGAGAGTGCCAAAGGGAGGTTGGATATTGTTGCAAATATTTGAACCCAAAATATGCTTCAAACTCTAGTTCCCATGAATAAGTAACCCGCTCTGATACCACTGATCCAGATTATTTTGAGAATGATATGAAGGCATAAATATAACAAATACATAACAAGGAACTACACAAAGATATGGCAAGGAACATAATAATACAATAAAACTCATATTCTGTTAACGAGTGTCTGAAATACGAAAGACTATAAAGTGCAAAAGCACACGAGCTAGCTAGAATGGTGGTAGCTTATCTTTGAGGAGATATATTTCAACTACGCTCATTCACAAGAAGTTGATTACAATGAGGCTCCAAAGGAATTTTTAGCATAAATCATAATGGATAAAACCATAAACTCCAAAGCACCTTGGGAGATGAAACACCAAAATGTTTGTGGGTCTCGATGGGGGTAGTTGATACGTCAACTTTCGAGGCCGTAAGTTTTGCATATGATCTTCGTTTTGGGCACTCGATACCTCATAAAAAATTTCTAGCTGAGGAGTAAACATTTCGTCTGGCATAGAATTTTCCTTTCGCCACATGTTAGGCACTGTCAAGCTAAAAAAATGTCGTTTTGATCCTCAAAACGACCACAAAAGTTTGGGACTCGAAAAAATGTAGAAAAACTTCCAAGATGGAAAACTATAATTTGAGCCAGTGGAACAGGTGGGTGGACATCAATGTCCATATTAATCAAGAAAGGAGGTTAATCTACCTCCAGAGGATGCCTTGGCACCATTCCCTAGCCATGAATGTCTCAAGGAGCAACACCTTGAAAATCCATATGTTTTCTATGGAAATGGGTGGTTGTGGAATTTTCTTGGGTGTTGAATGGTTCAGGACATTAGGTCCCATAAATATGGATTTTTTTGAGTTATACACAAGTTTCCAATAGGATGGGGATAAATACACTTTCAAAGGAATTAAAACCAACTCTCAAAAGACCATCATCTCCCACTGTATGGAAAATATTCTTAAATAGGGAAATTTAGGCATTGTAGTTCAATTCCATGCCATTCAATCCTTTGAGACACCTTTTCAACCCATTCATTTTGACATGTAGTTAGTCTTGGCCAAACACCAATCCATATTTGAATATACCCAAGGAATAACACTCTCCCAAAGTGAGCATGATCATTCTATTCTACTCATACTGGGTATTGTCCCACCAAAAGTATACTTGTGTCACCATCCATTTTCCAAAAAAAAATGAAATGGAAAAGATATTTAGGAGTTGCTAGTCGTTGGTGTTGTCTTTCCTATTACTAGACCTTATTGGTCACTATTTGTCATTGTCCTCAAGAAATAAGGCTTGGAACATGTGTCCCAACTTTTGAGATCTCAACAATTTGAAAATCAAGGATAAGTTTCCCATTCCGATCATTGATGACCTTCTGGATGAACTCAAGAGTGATCAATTCTTCACCAAAATCGATCTCCACTTAGGCTATCACCAAATTCACATGAAAATTCCGACTGAGTGGGACTGGAGGACACATACAAATTCTATCCTCCTATAGACTGGCTTAGAGACAACTCTTTCAACTGGTTCATCACCAAGTCTGTAGATTTAACATTTGCGGAGCCTATAATGCCATCAACATGAGGCCTAGGATTTTGTCTAGGGCCATAGTTTCAACTCGGTGCATCAGGAAGAATTTTGTATAACATCCTAGACTGAGCATATATGAGATCTGACTACTGGGCTTTGAAAATCGCTTCCTCTTGAGATGTAACTCCAGATGTAGAAACATCCTTCGAAATATAAGGCAGTAAAGACTTAAGAAACCATTCCAACATGAACTCTAGAGGAATGTAGGATTTGATCAACCTCTTCCATCTACACCACTCTTGGATATGGTTTGATATGTGGGTGGCTTTGTCCTGGCAGAGGGCCGACAAAAATTCTATGCCGACATCGTAACGAACCAACAACTGGAAGTGGCTGAGAAAGACTAAAACCATCTGGTTAAAGTTACCGTATGTCCCCCTTGGTAACTCGATGTACTATTTTGCAGCAACCCCCGTGAAGGTGCGTTGAAACAATCTCAAATGAATAGAATCGTCGTCAAGAGAATTTGAAGAGCACCAAATATGAAAAGTAGTGACGTGATCACCATGATCCTCACCAGCGTTTCCTTCAAATTTCTAAATATCCGAAGGAAGCTTGGTGGGGACAGGGGGCCATGAAGGATCATGATGCACTGGGTCATTCATTAATATTGATAAGTCTGGAAAATTAAGCATGGCTAGAAAAGGGAGCCAGGGTTGCGGCATCTGAGCCCATGCTCCCGAGAAAGTTTGTTGCTGGGGAATCACAACCCATATAGGGTTCTGGTATGCACCATGGCCCTGTCCGAGATTGTAAAACCCCCCTCCAAATTGATTCATAAGGGGTTGGTTTGGCACCATTCCATTAGGAATGTTATAATGAGGGTGATAAATATTTCCCCCATCTAGAGTAGCTCCAGGTTGGGGGTTTCCCAAAGTATGAAATTGACCTCCCCCGGGTGGAAATCCAGAGGATAGAGGTGGATTTTTCATGCCAAAGTTGTTGGTTGGAATTGATGTGGAGGAGGAAGGTGGAAAGGATGAAATGTAGGCAAGATCTTATCCACTCGATTGATTACTCCATCTGAGAACATTAAGACTAGGATTATACCCATGAGGAAAAGAGGGTTGGATTCCAATCGTAGGATTCATTTGGGGAATGTGAGATCCACCAAATGAGAGTGGGGTATGTGAAGGAGCCATGCCCCCAGGTCCAATACTAGGATTTTTCTTCGTCGCTGCAATGGAGGACGAAAATTGTGATGTTAGATTTGGCATACCATAAGAGAAAGGGCTAGAGGCTGAAGGAATAGACTGATTATTGTACCTAGGTGTACCAAAAATAGATCCAAAAGGGTTTGTCACTATCGGTTGAGTAGCAACCATAGGTTGGATAGAAGTGACGATTGGAACCTATGGCACTACAACCATAGTGGTTGAAGGTGTCGAATGAGATCCATTAACTACCATAGGTATGGGAGTCGAAGGACTCCCAATAAATTTTTGACCTGACTCAATACTCATACTTGTATGACCACAGGTTTGGTAGGTGGAGGTGTGTGTACCACGTTTGATAACTTTATGACTTTTAGAAGGAAAATAATCAAAATATAGTAGTAACTTCAACAAACGACGAGAGATGTGAGGAAGTGGGTCCGGCTCCACAATGACTCAAGACTCGAGGTATAAAAAGAAAAATCCTAAGGCCTACTAATAATCAAAGAGCACACCAAAATAAACAAAATTCCCAATGCACACAAACAATATAAAATGGCTAAAAATGGGCCTCCCTCACTAGAGTAGGTCTTCCTCGCCCAAGAGGGGCCTGAGGCTCCCTTCAAAAGATCGGAGGTATCAAAATCAATTAAGGGCCCTTGTGGGCTTAACAACATAGTCAGTCGGATCCCCCTGGAGAGGTAATCCTCCATAAAGGATGTGTGTTGTACGACCCTTATCTGACTTAGGGTACTTGCAGAATAACCCCTGCAAGTAACATATGTGGCTACCCATGTCAAGCAACTAAAGCCACCATGATATAACCAATGTGCAGGCGAACAATCATAATTCAGGTCCACCATATGGGTAGGGTAACGAATCCTAAAATATTGAAAGCACCGCCTCTCACAAAGGTAAAGGTACTAGCAAGACCCCCATATACGAATAGATACTCAGAAATATCTCTGACACTAAGAAGGTATTAAAGGGATATCTCTACAACCAACTTCGCGTGACCTCGTGCTTAACTCCTGTGTGAGTGGAGCCTCCTGACGTCACTAATTATGCAATGGATTTCACCACTCCCTTAGTCAAACACATATGTTGAGTTTAATATCATTGGAGAGGTTTACTCACAAAATCCTATTCCAAGGTTCTACATCTTAAGATAGTTTATGTACCCTGAAATATAAAACCGTTTCTAATCAATTTTAAATTTATCAGCGTTAATTTTAATGGATTTGTTTACTCAAAATATGTGGTCGTGAAACTAATGATGTTGTGACTCAACATATAAAAGAAATGAATATGAATATAATGCAAAGTCCTAACTTCAATTCTCAAAAAAATGATAAGCTTTTCACAAATGCAACTTTCAATTCAATTATGCAATTTCAATAAAATACAATCTTTCCATGTATATCAAGATCAATATTAAACAACCCAAAGATCAAATGCCAAAATTCAAAATGTATATTTTTTTATTTTCAATATAAAGAATGAAAATGCAATGACTGAATAACAACTTGATATATAGACCCTACTTTAAGAAAAAGAGACAAACCAAGCAAGATAATAGGAATCAAACACTCATCCCAAGATGCAAGGACAAACAATGAAAAAGATGATGAGAAATAAGAACCACCCAAAAATTCAACCGAATAAAGGTTTCCTATTACTCTACAGGCACTCAACAGCTATGACAGAGACCCAAGAAGACTCAATAGCTATCAAAACTCACCCAGCAAACACCAAAACTCAACAATCAAGAAAACGAGATTGATGTACGCAATTGTTTGAGAAAAAACCATGTATGTACGCGCACTATAGAATGACAACTCGCGTATGTACGCGCCTGTCAAGGGAAAACCAACATATATGTATTAAAACACTGCCATGTTAAGGATACGGCCAAGAAACTTAGATTCAAAATGAAAATAGGTTGTCAAGCAATCAAACAACAAGGAAACTCAAGCTAACTAAGAGCAATCAAAGGAGAAAAACACTCCAAACCCCAAAAAAGAAGATTCAATCCCCAGTATGGTTGCCAATTCCGTTACAAAGAAAATCACTCTATGGCATGGGGTAAACCACAACAGATATAATGAATGCATAAATCGACTCTAATCCCAAGTATGCTATATAAATGTAAAAGCTAACAAGACAAGATAAAGAGCCTACCTTGTCCGAACTTTCGATGAAGACCACCATTGAGCACGCAACGCAAAGCCCTATACCTGCAACTTGTCCTCAAAAACCAAGATACCAAGAATATGGTGATAATATATACAATTAGCACATACAATAGCATAATCCATTAACATTCATAACAAATACGCCCATGGAATAATAATTCAAATATTTGCAAGACATCAATTAGACGAGAAAATAATATTTCTATTAAAATATGATCAACATAAGTGTATGAGTGACAAAATTCTGTGTCGATATGTCTCAGAACTGAGAAACTAAGTCCCTTCCAGCTGGGCTTCTACCACTTCAATCCTCTACCAAAGGAAAGCTCATATAATAGATACAATGAAGTTTACCATCAAAGAGGGAAGAGCTTGGGGGTTGAACAATGTGTTCAAAATTTAAAGGACAGAGGGATGCATACTCAATATGAAGTGAATAATTTCTTTAGAGTAACTTTTCTCTCAAAATTTGAATTCTCTCCTCTTCCACAACTTGGATATGCCCCATTTTATAACCTTCAAATGGAACTGAAGGGTCGAGTCAGAAAGTTTCCGGTATATGGAAGGTCAAGGATCATGGATCCCGTGACGTGACATGGAAACCCAACATGATTTTTAATTTTGGGCACAAAACTGGATGTACGCAGGTTGTAATGGTGCAACCTGCATATATGCATGCTGTATAGCTGTGAGGGCACATATATGTGGAAAATATGATTTTTAGCTATGGGAAGTGCAAAAGGGGACTTCAAGTCTGCATAGGGAAATGGAAAAAGCCTTCTAAGCAAGTTGCATGGGGTGAGGAAAATCTTGCTATAACAGTTCTGCACTTTCGTAGCTATTCTGAATCCATACACAATGTCCAGGTGGATATTGGTGTCCATCCACCTATTTCAACTGGATTATTTTGGAAGTTTTCACTTTTTGTACTTCCAGGGCCGTTTTGGGGCCCTAAACAATGTTTTTTTTGTCTTTCCACAGTCAAACTGTACATTGGGTTGGAGTTTTATGACATAATTTGTAGTTCTTGAAAATACCTTTCCAACGGGCTATCACATGCCTAAAATGAAGGTTGTATGTAAAAGTTATGACCCTTGCAAGTTGAGGTACCAACTTACCCATCGGGGCCCACATAACTTTTGGCATTTCATCTCCTAGGGTTAGGTTTTTGGATGTATAGGGTTTTGACATTCATGAGTAATATTTAAAATGCCTCTAGAGCCTCATTGTAATCATTCTGCTCAGATGGATTCATGTAGCAACCACATCCCTTATCAGAGATAGCTACCACCATTCGAGCAAGTGTTTCAATTCTGCAGTTTTACAGTTTCAACCTATTTTATTTATTCGATAGAAGTTATTGTTCATTGAATATCTGTTGTTGTTCTTCGTATATTTGTGTTATTGTATTCAATCTGTTATTCATTTCGTTCCACTCATAAATCTAGATCAGTGATATCAGAGAGGTATGATGTTCATTTGTTTTTCTTTGTGCATGTCCCCGACAAGATATGGGTACAATAAGTTGGGACTCGAACCAGTCAAGCCTTTGCAAGATCGGCCGCACCGAGCCCGACCAGACCTCATGGGGGATGAGAAGAAAGACAATGGAGCAGGAGATCCTTTTAAATTGTGTCTCGAGGAATCCCTTGTGTGACAAAGGAACTAAATGATGAACAAATTTGTACATATGCTTCGACGACTGCCCACATGCGACACATCTTCATCAAGTGGCCACACAACCCCCTTCAAGGTAAAATTAAATTTTGATATTCCATTATTTGAAGGACTGATAGATGTGGATGTTGTAGATAAATGGATGAATCTACTCGTAGGGAAAATATTACTTCTGCACTCCTCAAGTTCGTCCCCCTTGTTAAGGATTGGTGGGATACTTACTCTAAGCAAAGGGCCACAAAGGAATCTATAATATTTGCGATCACCCCCACATAGGATTCCTTTAGGGATGCCATTAAAGAAAAGTACTACCATTTTGGAAGCTACGAGGACCAGTACATAAGATGGACCACGCTGCGTAAGGAAAGGGACCAGACAGTGCCAGATTTCACCAATATTTTCCATACTCTACGCACCAAATTGGGTATCAAAGACTCTGAACAACATCTGGTTCTCAAATACCGCGAATGTATGCATATATACATTCAAATGAAAATGGAATTTCTGGACATC
Organism: Picea engelmannii; assembly: GCA_009831015.1. Classification (NCBI taxonomy): domain Eukaryota; kingdom Viridiplantae; phylum Streptophyta; class Pinopsida; order Pinales; family Pinaceae; genus Picea; species Picea engelmannii. The sequence goes on along the minus strand of ML823332.1, from coordinate 71,765 downwards.
GCATCATTAGCTGGGGCTTATAGATATGATGTCAAGATTGAGAATAAATTTAAGCAGAAGAGGTGAGAGTTTGGATCTGCAAATTCCTCACAGCCGAAGTAGGGAAAAGGTGGTCCCAACCCACCAAACAAGTCATAGAGAAAATATGGCCACTCTCAGGACAACCAGTCCAAGCCGCAACCCAAGAAGGGTCATGATAATTTGAAGGACACAGGAAAGTGGTATGTATACCATAAAATCCCTTCACACAACAACGAATAATGTCACTCCAAGCAATCACTGGTGGCTGAGTTGAAAGCTTTTGAGTCAGAGGAAGATTCTGACTCCAAATCAAATCTAGAAAGTGGGAAGCAGATTATCGATGTTGAACCCAGTGCCAATGTCACTACCACCAAAGTACAACCAATTGAACCAGAAGAACCAGAGGAAGGGGAACGCCTCTTTCACTCACATATGTGGGTAAAGGGGGCTCCTCTTCATTTCATTGTCGATAGCAACAGTGAGAAGAACCTGATCTCAGTAGAGGTCATCAAGCATCTAGAAATTTTGATAACACTGTATCCGCAACCCTACACCATTGGTTGGCTTTTCCAAGGAATATATCTCTGTGTCATCCAACAATGTCGTCTGCCCTACAACATCAAGCCCTTCAAAGACGAGGTATTGTGTGATATTTCTCCCCTTGAAGTTTGTGATGTTTTTTTAGGCCAACCATATTTGTGGAAGTGACATGTTGTGTATGAGTCTAGACCCTGCAATGTTATTATTACTTTGGGTATACAATTGTACAGGATACCAAAGGTAGCGCCGCCTACCGCTATTTCTTTAACCTTTGCTAAGAAATGCAGTAAGGTCATTTCACAGACCGAGAAGTTCATATTCTTTGTGATCCGTGCTTGCAGTAAGAAGAAGGTCTCCGCCACATCCTTGAACTCTACACAAAGCCTCTCTTTGCATTAGAAGCAAGTGGACGAGATCATGGAAGAGTACAGAGACATCTTCTCCTCACCCGCCGAGGTAATGATGCACTTCCCATTCAAGCATCCAATTGATCTAACCCATGATGCACCTCTACCTAATGGACCAATCTATCATCACTAACTGATGGAAAATGATGAAATCAAGCACCATATCTAAGAGCTGTTTCAAAAGGGACACATCCAACCCAACTCCTCCCCTTGTGGAAGCCCGATTGTACTGGTGTAGAAGAAAGACCAGACCTGACAGCTCTGCATTGATTACAGAGAATTAAACAAAATCGCAGTCAGGAACTAGTACCCAATTCCCCGAAATGATGACCTTCTTGACCAACTCAAGGGGGAAAATTTCTTTAGAAAGATTGACCTAAAGTCTAAATACCACCAGGTTCCCATCGAATCGGCTGATGTATGGAAGAAAACTTTCAAATTTGAAGAAGGTCTATTCAAATGGCTAGTCATGCCCTTTGGCTTAACAAATACACCTAAAACTTTCATGAGATTGATGGATGATGTGTTGAGACCCTTCACCAACTCTTTTTTGGTGGTATATCTGGATGACATCCTCATATTCAAAAAAACTTGGGAGGAGCACATGCAACATATTCAACATGTTTTGAGCACTCTGCGGGAGCACAAGCTATATTCCAACTTGGAAAAATTATCCTTTGGCATGAACATGGTCCAATAATTGGGATACATTATTAATGAGCATGGGGTACATGTGGATCCATCTAAGATACAAGTCATC
>ML823332.1:58345-69937 GCA_009831015.1 Picea engelmannii | reverse complement strand
TCCTTCCATAAGGATTAATATATGGTGTTACCCTACCTCAAGGGTTTTCTCTATTTCTTGTGTCCATGTTATGGTGAATGATTTATGGTTTATTCTTGGTTATTTCTGAAGTATATTTGCAGATCTGGTATAGGTACTTAACACTGATGCCTTCGACTATGTTGTAGGTACAATTCTCACTCAACAAGGTCATCTAGTAGCATACCATAGTGAGACACTCTTAGATACCGTCCGAAAATACCCCACCTATGACAAGGAAATGTATTCCATTATGCAAGGTTGTCGTCAATGGAAACATTACATTCTGGGAAAGGATACAATCATCCACACTAATTACAAGCCTCTGCAGTTCATACAAACACAAGGGAAGTTGTAGAATGACCACCATCAAAAGTGGTCCACATACCTGCAACAGTTCCATCTCAACATCATGTATAAGACAAGGAGCACAAATCGTGTCGTTGAATGCCTCGGTCGGCCTCCCGCTACTTCACTCATGACCATGCTCCATTCCTATGGGCATGAGGCATCTGAGTGGCCCCAACTTTATCAATGTGACTCTGATTTCTACACCACCTATCATCTCTTGGGTACCGGAGTGAATGCCACTGATTTTCACATTCAGGATGGAATGTTATGTCATCTAGGCTACCTCTGTGTTCCTGCAAAACAAGTGTGCAAATTTGATTTGGGAGGTTCGCTACAGTCGGATGGCAGGACATTTTGGCATGGAGAAATATGTGGCCATTCTACATAAACATTTTTATTGGCCAAAAATTCGACAAGACGTCAACAAGTATATAATATCTTGCACTACCTGTGCCATTTCCAAGCGAACCATCAATAAGCAAGGATTATAAACCCCTATTCCTACTCCCGAGAGGCCTTGGGAATCCATCTCGATGGATTACATGTCTGGCCTTCCGTTCACCAAGCAAGTCAATGAATGTGTATTTGTGGTGGTTGATTATTTTTCAAAGATGGCCATTCTCACAACCTACAAGTAGAGAATCACAACGGCATATAATGCCAAGATCTTCTTCGAATGAGTGTGGGTCCATTTTTGGATACCACAAACCATCATCTCAGATCGAGACAACAGGTTCCTCAACACATTTTGTTCGAGTCTCTGGTCACTGTTGGAAACCAAGCTCACTAAATCCACTTCTTTCCACCCCCAAACCGATGGCCAAATAGAGGTCGTCAATCAGATGATTGTGCACATCCTACAGATGTATAAATCTAAGAATTCATGTACATGGGATGAGAGTCTTCCCTATGTTCAACACAACTACAATAGGTATCTCCATAGCTCCACTGACCATATCCCATTTTAGGTGGGCCTGGGATTCCAACCCTTGGGTCCCATTGATGTTGGACTACCTCTTGCAAGCACATAGGGAGAATATCCCTATGTTCAGTCTCAAGCCAACAAAGCCACTAGTTTCATTGAGTGGTTTCAACACATCCAACAACAGGTCCATGAGATTTTGTATAAATCCAATTCGAAGTACAAGCAACGCCATGATCAACACTGGATGTCGCACCAGTCTCAGGTGGGAGACAAGGTTTGGTTACAGTTGCAGAAAGAGTGCTTTATCGGGCCTGTTATCGCACAGTTTGTAGCTAGGTCAAATGGCTATGAAGTAGAAGGCCAAACTGGCGTAACATGAACCTATCCCACTCAATGTCACCACGATGGGGAGGTTCTTTCTCTTTAGGGAGGTTAGGCCCAGGGGAGACGTCCCCGATAACCTAGATTTTTGAAGAGGCAAAAGTTTTAAAAGTTAAAGTGAAGTTCCCCCTTCACTGGTCACCACCAAAATAGATAGTCCCGGATAAACAACCAATAATGAAGTGTAGGCCCAAAGAAGAACACCTGCCCAGAACAAAGCAACAACAAACCAATATATGCAAGTTATGATTCAATGGGTTAGTACTTCATAAGACTATCTGATATCAATATATAAGCAATTTTAACAATAAATATTGACGAAGTCAATGTTTGTTAATATAGCAATGAAATAATATCACTCCACCAATAAATATCAAGATTATGTAGCAAACAATGTATCCAATCAATCCTTCATTCAATAAATGCATTAAACCACCATCCAATTGCTTATAAAAAAAATATTGCTGCGTCAAGATGAAGTAACCAGGGGTGACGTCAGCCTTCTTAGGGTTAGTAGTTAGTTAGGGTTTCAATTTAACAAAGGTTTTGAGAGTTGTTTGATCACTTTCACTTCAATGATGGAGATCCAAGATCAGTGCCTAAGGGTTAATGGACTCAATTTAGAAGAGGACACAAGGGTTGAAGGAGGAAGACTAAGGACTAGAGGGAAGGGTTCTGAAGTGCTGTTATGGCAGGGCCTCAGAATCAAAACCCTAGGGGAGAGAGGCTCACTTCGGTGCTGCTAAAGCAAGGCCTCGTGCTCTCTCCTCCTTCCTTAGGTTAACTTGGCAAAACGGCTAGCATGAAAGATAAATCAAGACTAGAGAGTGCAGTGAGGGAGAGTGTTGCTATAGCAAGGCTCTATCACCAAACCCTAGAAGCAAGATGACCCTAGGTGTAGATAACCTAGGCCTGAGACTTCTCCTCCTTCTCAACTTCAGGAAGTACGACTAACTCAGGGAGAAAAAGGATTAAGAGTGTAGATATGGCTAGGCTCTTCCTTCCTTCTTCAATGGCTGAAAATTTCTCTTTTAGGGGACATGAAACAAGGACCTACTTGTGTGCTTGTCACCTAGGGTTTTTATCAACAAATTATAAACATATGCAAGAATACAAGACTACAACCATTCAATCAAGAAGTTTTGTAGAAAAAACACTTACATATCACCATGAAATAGCATGCAAATCCTAGTTGTAAACCTTCCTTAAAGAGAAATGCCAAAAATGCCAAGAAATGCCTTCCTTCAACAAGTGCGCCTCACTAAAACAACAAATTTACCCAAGTAGGACACTAAAATCAGATCTCACTAATGAGTGAGTGATGTGTTATGTTAAAATGAGGCTAAAACTCCTCAATATATACTGTATCAATGACCTTAATTAATTTTAGGTCATAAAATAGCCGACAAGACCACAATATTGTTTTTACATTAAATTGTCAAATTAAAACCCTAACTGAGCTGTAAAAAAGGTAAAATCCCCTTCAAGAGAGGCGGTAGCCCCTTTTAGGGTAGATGATACATCCAGGAGCAAAACGTTAGGCCCCCAGGGGCCTCTCCAACATGCCACACGTGCCATTGCTGCCCAATCTACCTCCATGAATGTCAATGAAGCTGGATGATGTCATGGTGGGGATGGGGGAATCTAGAGCCTTCCAAGGCCAACGTTCCACTGAAAAGGGGTCATTCCCCCAGACCGGGCTCCGCCAAAGTGCCTCTGATGGAACGTCCTCTTCTTCTCCGATGCAAGACCCTAATCAACCACTGTCATGTCTCTGCCCCCTGATGGGGTCTCAACATCCATTTTGTGTGCTCTTCAGCCCCATGGAGGTCCGAACTGATAATCTCTCCATGTGTACCGGTCCAAATGGTACCTGTCAGTTGGGCATGATCCTGCACATCAGAAGCTACACCCTCCATTGGCTCATCAGTTACTGGGATCATAGCAATGCTAATCACGTTTCATCATCAATATTATCAAACATATGCATAAGACCCTAATACATCAGTCAATAACTCAAAGACGTTACAAAAACCTACAATACAAGACTGGAGAAAAAGACAAGACATCCTATTGGGCTAGTATCCACAAGAAAGGGGAAGTTTCCAGGAAGGTTTCATCCAAGCCATGTAAGTGAGGTGATGTGGCTAGAGGATGTCTAGACATGTGGGTGAAGTGAGAGCCAGGGATGCATGATATTATCTGTGGGTGCCTTTATAGAAGGTGAGCTGTACCTGTCATGGATGCAATTTTTCCAAACCCGTTCTTGCCTTTATTCTTTTCTTTTATTTGATTTTTCTTCTTCTTTTTCTTTTTATTCAAGGGCTAACCAGAGGACACTGCCTTTGCATGGTGACCAGAGCTGACAGTGTTACCCAAAATTACTTTCACAGAGATGATAAGGTTGTCTCGTGATGAGACCCCCTTTCCCTTGGCCATGCAACCAAAGGTCACTGCCCTGGCGTGGTAACCAGATGGTGACAATGTCATACTGTTAGGTACCCATGAACCTAATAAGCTAGCTCGTGATGAGACCCCCTATCCTCTTGACTAGGTATTTTTTATATTTTCTGGGTCCCTCTTGTTTCTTATTGAGAGGCTTTTTATTGCCTTCTCGGGGATCCCTGGGTGAAGCATATCGAGGTTTTATTTCTAGGATTTTATCTTTTACCAGCTGCTTTTACCTTCTTGTCCTTTAGCCCCTTCTTCCCACGAGATAAGGTGCAATCCTACAAATAGGTCAACCCAATGCCCGGACAAGGGGAATGGGACAAGCGAGCGGGAGATAAGATGAAATAATGGTGCTATGAGGGGAGTGGACGATGGATTTTCAAAAATCTCCCAGTGGAAAACCCAGACCTATGGGCACAGGCTTGCTAAGATACCCTGTCAATCTCCCAGATCATGGTCAAGTGGGCTAATGTAAGATCCATGCGGTTGTTAGAGATAAAAGGAATCAGATGCATATATTCAAAGGTTTTAATGATCCAAAGTGACACATACCATGATACCTGGACCAATTACCTCTTGGAGCAAGAACCTCCTTTGATACAAGACCAAGCCGAAGGTGATGGATGCTGCTGCTACTGACAAGATGAATCTGATGAGAGAAGAAAGGATGGGCCCTCCAGGGCTATGCTCGGGTCAATCCTGTTCTCGGTACTCCATGTCTAGGAACTGTGGGCCTCGAGACATGATCTCCTAGTTATCCCTAAAAATCAGGGATAACAGGGCCCCATCGGAATCTCCGTCCACTTCGCTATGGGCCTTACACTATCACCAAGGCTATGGGTGGAAATTCTTTTGAGCTTAACACTCCACCCTTCCTTGGATTGCACCTAGTGTTCAATGTGGACCTCCTTCGGCCATATTTTCCACCATTATTGGATACCTCAGAGATCATTGAACAATTGATACCCAGACTACATGGAACATACATGCACTGATAATATAGTGGACATACAGGTCAAGGTAACTCGCCAACATAGGATCCAACTTTATCTGGTTTTCAAGGCATGGAAACTCTTGCACCAAGGCAAGTGGCTCACCCAGAGCCAAATTCAACAGAAATTTCCTCACTTGATGGGGGCACTCAATGCAATGGAGACCATTCCTTCCTAAGGGGGGGAGGACTGATCCAGGTGGATATTGTCTAACACCCACCTATTTCAACTGGCTCATCTTGACAATTTCTAGTTCAACACGTTTCTCTGTAATGATGAAATTTCTTTGTAATTGTGGGTTATGCACTTCCGGGGCTGTCCTAAATCCCTACACAATATCTAGGTGGAGATTGGTGGACGCCCACCAATTCCAACTGGCTTATTTTGGATTTTTTCATGTCAGTACATCTTTCTGTACTTCCAGGGCCATTTTGGGGCCCTAGACAGTGTTTTTTTTGGATTGCCACAGTCAAACTGTAGAGAACCCATTAACGCCTTATATATAAACCCTTTAGAAACTTAGAAATAATTATCAACTGCAACAATACAAAAGATTATGTGATATCCAAGAATACACATCCATTAGATGCATGGGAATGAGAGTAGACCATGATGGTGTTGATTGTGGCATTTAGTTTAATGTTGAAGGTTACAATTATCACGGTGCCTAAGTCAATAGGGAGAAATCAAAACTTCTCATGAACATTTCCTTGCTATGCATATCCAATAATGGATTCATGACATTCTTTTAGGCATTGGCCACCAATCGAGATCTCATAGAACTTAATGAAATAAATATTATAGGTCTAAGAGCAATGGATGCAATGCATGCTTTTATTAAATCCTATGCACAATATCTTAAATACAATGTTGATCATCACCAAGTTTTTAAGTGTGTTTATGTTGATCAAATATGGGAAGTAGTCCTTCATCAAGGGGTCACAAAAAAATTGGTGGTCATCCACAACCACCAAGGCCATTCTTAGGGAATGTACTATGGAAGTTCTCATGAAGAATAAAAATAAGAATAAGTAGCATAAGAGGTTTCTTCCCATTCCCATAAATCTTAGTGGTTGATTATACAGGTTGAGTAAATGGAAACAAACATAGGAAAGCATGATGTAAACTCTAAATGCTCACTTGGGTTTTAGTCCCAAGTTGAGCTATCATATTTGAGTCATTCCTATTCTCTTGCACGTACTGAAGCATCCCAAGAAAAATTAAATATTTAGACATATTTACCAAGTAAATGTAAGGTCAACCTACAAAGCTAAAGTGGATTCTTTATGGCACTATTAGACCTAGATCCACCATCCCTATAAGTTAGAATCACAAGCCATCACCTAAATATCATGTTAAGGCTTTTGGATTTATCCAATGTAGTGAACATAGTATTCATTTTCATGGAATTGCATCACCTAAGGCTTTTGGATTTATCCAATGTAGTGAACATAGTATTCATTTTCATTTTCATGGAATTGCATAAATCATATTGGATTAAAACAAATTTATGTTTGGAAAATTTTAATTATGGTGATTGTGTTCTATATTGATTCTTAACAATTTCATCAGTTGTTAAAGCAATCTTAACATGGAATATATTAGTTTATATGCATATGTTTTATTATATGGCACTTTTATACTTACCTTGTACATCTACATACATATATGGATTTAAGTAAAAAAGATTAGGGGATGATGCCAAAATGCAGGAGAACAAAGGGGAAGAAAAATCAAAATATTAAGATGTTAATTCAATAGTGAGTTGTAATGACATATTTTATGAATGTTATATAATATTGAAATATTTTTATTTATTTTACAAAGATTTGGATTGATAATTCTAATATGTACAAATATATTATTATTATTATTGTTATTTGTTATTAATTTTGATTTTTTTTGTTTACATAAAGGTGTTTAGGAAAAAATGGATAATTTCTAAGGGGTTTAAGAAAACAAGAGAGTTTTTTTTTTATAAAGGAGGATTGTATTTTTTTAGACTAAAATGAATTTGGAAAATATTAGTTGATTTCTCTTTAAAATGAATTTGGAAAATATTAGTTGATTTCTCTTGATGCATATTAGACGTATGATTTATCTTCCATTTTTAATGAATTTTTGAGAATACGTTAAAGTAAAAATTGAATTCAATAAACAATATTTTCATACTCATTCTATAAAATTCATATTAATGTATGAGCATAGATATTTTCATACTCATTCTATAAAATTCATATTAATGTATGAGCATAGGATGAAAATATGACCATGAAAAATGGTGAAGATATGTCTAAGTGTAACCTAAAGCTCTCAAATAAAGTCAATATGAAACTGTACAAGTTCATTGGAAATCATAAGTGTTTCTAAAGTATGGAAAGGGAAAACATTTCTACATAGATATATTTGATAATGCATATATTTGATATTTGCATTAGGGAGTTCTCCAAAGTATAACACAAACATTGGAATGAGATAATTTAGTATTTATAGTGAGAAAAATTTGTTTCAACATCTTCATGAAAGGTATGGAATTACCACACAATTAAGTGACATATAAGTAATGAAGAGGATGACAGAGACTGTGAGGAACAAAGCACACACCACGTGAAATTCAAAATATTCTTCCTTTTCTTCAATCATTTTTGTATTCCTTTACCTTTTCTTATTTTACTACGTCTCTTCATTGATTTTTATAGTTGTCTTCATTATTTTTTGGTGTTTATCTAGTAAATTAGGGAAATAGTAAAAAATATACCTAAACTAGAAAAAACAAGAACAAAAGACTAAAAAGTGTTGATGAAGATGCATCGAAAAGCATACTCAAGCAATTAAAAGAGGATGAAAAGATAACAAGTGAGAAGGTAACTTGAGGAGTGCACCTTGGGACACTAGAACAAATGGTGGAAGATATAGATCCCATATCCCTGATAAATTGTTAATTATGTATTACTAATTAGGGTTATTTGATTAATTGAAGTTTTATTTTGTTATGTTGTTTAAGGAAAATGGTGAGAGGCTTTGGAGGAATTATAGGGTATTGACAAATATTTTAACTTATATGCATTGTATTACGTCTATAAATTTTATAATTCTTTATTAATGTTATAATTGTATTACTAGGGGTTTATATGATGAGATTTTTAGTGGAGCAAATCTAGATCTAGAGGAGGATACACCAGTAAAGATATGAAGCAAAGATATTTGCTAGAGGTGTCATCAAACAAGGCATAAGAATAGCAAATGAAAGGTTGATCCTTTGAAGGAGAAATAAGCAAATAAGGAGGATTTAAAGGCTGAGATTTCTACTTGTGAGGGTATCATGTATCTCTCTTCAACATGTTTATTAACCAATGTTCATGAGGAGGTATGGTTGGTTGATTCAAGAGCTTACTTCCATATCACTCCTAATTATAGGGAGTGGTTCATGGATTTTGAAGAATAACACGGAGGCAAAGTATTTCTTAGATATAGTTTCAATTATAAAATTGTTGGGAATGACAATGTAAAAGTCCAATAGAGAGATGGATCCATGAAGCAGATACCTAATGTATGACATGTGCCAAGATTGAAATGAAGCTTACTTTTAGTGAGCCATTTAATGGACGATGCAGTGGTTGATACAACGTTCTCTAAAGGAGGTTGTAGATTGGTTCAAGGGACTATGGTTTTGGCCAAGGGTGTTCATCTTGGAACTTCATACAAATTGGATGTGACTACTCAAGTAATGGATAGTGGCAATGCATCGTTGAAGAAAAAAGGCAAATCATTGGTCCATCATTGAAGACATTAAACATGGTGTTGTGGCATCACCAGATGGGACATGTTTGTGAAAGGAACCTACAATCTCTATGCACTAAGAATATTGTTCATGGAATTTATGATTGAAGGAATCTTTTGAGTTCTATGAGGTGCTTGGAAAGCAGAAGAGGGTTTGATGTCCCTTGACTAAAAAAAAAAATGAAGATGTTATAGAGTTGGTTCATTCTAAGACTTGTCAGCCTATGGATGTGGTCCCCATTGGAGGATCTCGCTATTGTATTAGTTTTTTGAATACTTCTCATAGAAGTCATGGGTTTACTTTGATTACAAGAAAAGTGATCCTCTTAGACATTTGTTTCTTTGATTACAAGGTAAAGTGGTACGAAAGAAAATACTTTGAGAAGCAACAATGGTGTTGAGCATTGTTCAACTGATTTCAAGTTTTTTTGAAAATTTTAGGGTATTGCAAGGAAAAATACCATACCACATGCTCCTAATAAAAATGGTTCCATTGAGAGGATGAATTGAACCTTGGTATAGAAAGCATGGAGCAGGAAATTGAATGCTAGTTTAAGAAAAAAATTTTGAGCTAAAGTGATTGGTAAAGGAAACTATTTGACCAATAGATCACCTAGTTCAATTTTGGGTGGCAAGACACCAGCAGAGGTTTGGAGTGAAATGAAACCCTCTGCTTCACATCTTGAGGTTTTTGGGTGTGAGGTTTACATGCATTTATCTAAGGTGAACACAAAAAATATTGAAAATAAATAAATCAAGTGCATATTTATTCAATATTGAGAAGGATAAAGGGATTCAAGTTATGGATTCCATTTGAGCATCGACGTAACTGCAATCATAATGTGATCTTCAAGGAAGAGAAATCTTTTGAAGAATAGTGTGAAGAGTTTGAACTAGTTGAAGAGGTACATGTAATGATTTTAGATTTCCAATTCAGAGTTAAGGATCAAGTTGAACAATTGTCATAGGGGCTGGATGCATAAATTCCAAAGAAAGGAGGTGAAAGCCAATCCAAAGAAAATCTTCCATTAGATCCAACTGAAAATGTTCATCTTGAACATGGTGAGCTTGATCAAGGGTGGAAATTGAGGAGGACCCTTTAGGAGTGAAAGATAACTAATAGGTATGGATATGAGCCAATATTTTAATTACTTTGCTTTATCTTCCATAGGTGATGAACCAAGAAATTTCAAAGAAGTTATTAATGGTGATGAAACCCCTCACTAGAAGGAAGCCATGGAGGAAGAAATGAAGGCCTTGGAACACAACCAAACTTGGTATTTTCAAGATTTTCCTAAAGGAATCAAGGTGATTGGATGCAAATAGGTGCTCATGAAGAAGTATAATGTAGAGGAATTTGTGGAGAGATATAAGAATCATTTGGTAGCAAAGGGATACTCTCAAGTAGAGGGTGTTGATTATGAGGATAACTTCTTTCCGTTGGACAAGATGGCTTCTATTACATTTTTTATGTCATTAACAATGACTTATGATTTGGAACTCGAGAAAATGGATGCTAAGACAACTTCTCTTCATTGTGAGCTTAAAGAAAAAATCTCTATGAAGCAACTAGAAGGATTTATGGTAGAATGTAGAGAACACATGATGTGCTAATTGAAGAGATCATTGTATGGCTTGAAATTGTCCTCAAGACAACGATTATTGGCTAGGCAGGTGATGTGGACAATACAAAATCCAATAATGCATGTATATTTTCATTATTTGAAGAAGCTATTGTTGGAAACATGCCAATGAATTTCCCATGTGGTCACATGTACATGCATGCAACTATATTAGGAATGCGTATGCATGCACTATTTTGTGAACATATTGTGTAATTGGTGGATCTAATTATAATCAGTTTGTCTAACTGTTTGAGAGATGCTATATATATGAGCATTCACATAGAGGTGAGACTGCAATGTGTAGTGAGTGTGTGAGAGAAAGAAACATTACGAAGGTGTTGTGTATATGAGAGGAGAGGATGGTTGTATGCATGTGCTGGCTATTGCAATTCTCCCTTGAATAATAAGAATATTGACTATCATTTCCCGTGGTTTTTTCCCACATTGGGTTTCCACATAAATCACTGTGTCAATTGTGTGATTGTTGCTGTCTTGTTTTTGGTTTGATGTTCTCAGTTTTATGCTATGTTTATGCTCTCATTTGCTTCTGTTGCCTAACAAGTGGTATTAGAGCGCAAAGTTGAAGGATTTGAGAGAAAAGGAGAAGAGAATCCAATCGTTGGATATCAGAGCACGTTAACTGAGCCAAGAATATTTGTGTCAGTTCAAGAGAGCCATTGGATGATATATTCTATGAGGAAGAAAGAGAATCTAATTTCATGTTGCAAGGGTGAGTTTTTATGGAAATTGGCGCGAGGAGATCCGTGTGCCGAGTGCAGGAGGGTGATAGTTTCTTGTCTATCGTAGGTCAGCCCTGTCAAGGGGGGTGATAATTCACTCGTAAACTTCCTATGGAGTCGAATTGCCAAGAACATTTCACCCTACACATTCCGGGAGGTACGATAGCCCTAATTCAAATCTCATCACTCTTTGAGGTATATGGGTGTATCATCTCTCTTTACATCCCAAGGAAGATGTGATTGTTGATACTGAGAGGGGGGTGAATCAGTATCAAGTACAATTTAAAAACCTTTTTCAACTTATACTTAAACCATTCAATTATATCCAA
>ML823332.1:0-45257 GCA_009831015.1 Picea engelmannii | reverse complement strand
ATATATATATATATATATATATAATAAAATGATATTTGTTTATGAAAAGATAAACATAATTTTTATAGAAAGTGTAAAGATAAATTCATACGTTGAATAATAATAATAATAATAGTTTATTTTTAAGGTGACTAGTCCTAGGTATACATACCATACTCCCCTTCTTTTTCAATTTGAATTTGTGATCTTTTAAGAAGAAATACATATTCTTAACCATTAGGCCCACTAAGACTGTATAAGAACACCCTATTGAAAATAAGAAATAATTAATGTTAAAAAAAATAATAAAAAAATAAACTAATTGAAAGTAGAGAATGTAAATAAGTGCAAGATAAATAATTGATATTAGAAGAAGATGATTTATTGTTATTTTTGTTTTTAGAAATTTTTTTTGAGATAAAAGATATCATGGTGACAAGACTATTTATTATTTGTTGAATGTAATTTTTGGCCCCTAAAATTTTCCTTGTTTGACACTTGATGTTGGTTAAAAATAAATCCTTGAAGTAAAGTAAACATTATAGGATAATTTTTGAAATTGTATTGTCCTTTCATTTTTCTTCTCTTATAAATGCATATAGGTACTTAGATACCCAATTCATGCTTCTAAGAAAGGACCCATTAACACCTCATTAACACCTTATAGATAAGCCCTTTATAAACTTAAAAATAATTATCAACTACAACGGTACAAAAGATTATGTGATATCCAAGAATACACATCCATTAGATGCATTGGAATGAAAGTAGGTCATGATGATATTGATTATGGAATTTAGTTTAATGTCAAAGGTTACAATTAAAATGGTGCCTAATTCAATAGAGAGAAATCAAAACTTCTCATGAACATTTCCTTGCTATGCATATCCAACAATGGATTCATGACATTCTTTTAAGCATTGGTCACCAATCGAGATCTCATAAAACTTTAGGAAATAAATATTATAGGTTTAAGAGCAATGGATGCACGGTATGAGTTTCTTAAATCCTATGAACAAGATCTTGAATACAATGTTGATTTGTATCAAGTTTTTAAGTGTGTTTATGTTGATCAAATATGGGAAGAAGCCATTGTCACACAAAAGTTGGTGGTCATCCACAACCACCAAGAACATTTTTAGGGAATGTATTAATGATGTTTTCACGAAGAATAAAAATAAGTATAAATAGGTTTTTTTCCATTCCCATAAATCTTAGTGGTTGATTATACAACCAAATCAATGGAAACAAATGTAGGAAAACATGATGTAAACTCTAAATGCTCACTTGGGTTTTTAGTCCCAAAATAAACTATCATATTTGAGTCATTTCTATTCTCTTACATGTTCCAAGCATCCCGAGAAAAAATAAATATTTAGACATATTTACCAAGTAAATTTAAGTTCAGCCTACAAAACTAAAGTGGATGCTTTATGACACTATTAGACACCATACCTATAAGTTAGAATCAAAATCCATCACCTAAATATGTTAAGGATTTTGGATTTATCCAATGTAGTGAACATAGTATTCATTTTCATGGAATTGCATAAATCATATTGGATTAAAACAGGTTTATGTTTTGAAAATTTTAATTATGGTGATTGTGTTCCATATTGATCTTTAACAATTTCGTCAATTGTTCAAGCATTCTTAACATATTTTGTCAATTGTCAATTGATCCTTAACATATTTTGGATTTATTCAATGTAGTGAACATAATATTCATTTTCATGGAATTGCATAAATTATATTGGATTAAAACAAGTTTATGTTTGGAAAATTTTAATTATGGTGATTATGTTCCATATTGATCCTTAAAAATTTCAACAATCTTAACATGGCATGTTTAGTTTATAAGCATATGTTTTATTCCATGATATTTGTAAACTTACCTTTTACATATGTATATATATGGATTTAAGTAAAAAAAATTAGGGGATAGCAGAACAAAGGGGAAGAAAAAATTAAAAGATTAAGATGGTGGTTCAATAGTAAGTTGTAATGACATATTTTATGAATGTTATATAATATTGAAATATTTGTATTTATTTTACAAAGACTTGTATTGATAATTCTAATATGTACAAATATATTATTATTATTATTGTTATTTATTATTAATTTTTTTTTTTTTTATGTTACATAAAGTTTTAAAGAAAAAATGGATAGTTTCTAAGGGGTTTAACAAAAACAAGAGAATTTTGATTTTTTTTTATAAAGGAGGATTGCATTTTTGAGATTAGAATGAATTTATCAAATATTAATTGATTTCTCTCTATGCATATTATAGGTATGATTTATCTTGCAATTGAATTTTCAATGAATTTTTGAGAATACATTAAAGTAAAAATAGAATTCAATAAACAACATTTTCATACTCATTCTCTGTAGTTCATATTAATGTATGAGCATAGGATGCAAAGATGACCATGAACATAGGTGAAGACATGTCTAAGGGGAAGACAAAGCTCTCAAATAAAGTTAAGATGAAACTCTACAAGTTGATTGAAAATCAAGAGTGTTTCTAAAGTATGGAAAGGGAAAACATTTCCACATAGAGATATTTGATATTGTCATTAGGGAGTTATCCAAAGTATACCACAAACATTGGAATGAGATTATCATTGGTAGTGAAAAAAATTCATCCCAACATCTTCATGAAAGGTATGGAATTACCACACAATTTAGTGACATATAGCTAATGAAGAGGATGATAGAGACTCTAAGGAACAAAGCACACACCATGTGAAATTCAAATTATTCTTCCTTTGATTTAGTCATTTTTGTAGTCCTTTACCTTTTATTATTTGTAATACCCCTAGGCCGAACCCAATTGTAAATGTAAATACAAATGTATGTAAGCTGGTGAGCTGTTTGACATCATTTTTGTATGCACCTTCCATGGTATAGTGCGCGCATGTACTGCACAATAAAATGATGAAGTGTGCACATTCTAGGATACCATGCGCATCAACTTAAGTGCACGCGATTTTGAGGCCAGGGAGCCTTTGTGTATATGCCATGTTTTATAAGCTAGTGAGCCAGTTTTGCGATGATAGGCTGAAGAGCCTAGATGTTAAAGGCCATTGAGCCTATTTTTGTATATGTATCATCATTAATATAAAATACATCGATGCGCGCAGACCGACCATAATAAAAGAGTATGGGGGACTAAACTCCACTAGTTAGGGAAGGGGGGGGGCTAAAAGTTAAGGAAAAGTGGCTAAGCTAGGGAGATTAAGCCAAAAAGGAATATTATATTAATATTTCTTAAAGTATAAAGTATGGATAATTATTTTATCCTAAGTTCTAAGGATGGGGACAAGTGGGCCAAAGTAGATCCCAACATGACAGGTGTCAAGTTGGGAACATGCATACATATAGTTTGGAATTAGTTCATTTTCCCATCATTCAATCATCCATTCAATCATTCCATGAGCATTCACTCACTTAGTCAGTTGTCCTCCGTACCTTCTTTTCATTGTACCTGAACCTCTATTCGTACCCATACCTGTTTGTGTACTTGGTTAGCTTGGGAGTTGGACTGAAGAAGCGAGTTGTTAGGCCCATGGGATATTGAAGAGGCGGGTTGTTAGGCCCATGAGAAATCTCTCAAGTTGAGAGAATTGTTGGGAATTGATTTTCGAAGGTGCTAAAATACAGCTACAGAGCTCGAAGACTTCCTGTCCATCCTATTGCTGAAGCCCAGAAATGAAGTGGGGCAATTGAAGGACTGTTGAGCAGAGAGGGGGCACACTTCCTGGGGTGGGACATGCATGTGGGGAATGAGGGACTGTAGGCTATTAGTTTGAGTTGGCACACGTGGTAGAGTATTTCCTATTCTCTATGATCCATTAGCCTGGTTAGGAATCCCTTTACCCAGGTGGAGTTTAGTGCTAGCTCGGGGGTGACCCACTGCTGAGAGTGATGAACAATGTGGTCTAAGGTTGGGAGGTTCGTGGAAGTTCTGCACATAGTTGGTGATATTCTTACTAAGATAAGTGTCAATTGTGTGATAAATTACATGCTGTATTATTATTTACGTATTTATTTTTATGGGTTTATCCTATGTGCAATTTATAACTGTCTTTATATTTATGGTATTGCCTGTATATGTTTATTTTTATTTCAATATGAATCTGTGCATTTATAGAATGTGTTTGTCTATTTACATTTTATATATAAGGTTCCGCAAGAGTTTTGTGTGTATATGTTTTAATTGCATGCAGTTCAAAAAATTTATGTGGCATAGCTCAGTTAGATGCTGGGTATGTTATAATATTTTATTATTCTGGAGTAGCATGGTCCGTTATGGGTGACCGAGGATGTCACAATATTTTATTATGTCTCTTCATTGAATTTAATAGTTGTTTTCATTATTTTTTGGTACTTATCAAGTAAATTAGGGAAATAATAAAAAATATTCCTAAACTAGAAAAAAACAAGAACAAAAGACTAAAAAATGTTGATGAAGATGCATCAAAAAGCATACTCAAGCAGTCAAAAGAGGATGAAAAGATAAGAAGTGATAAGGTAACTTGAGGAGTGCACCTTGGGACACTAGAACAAATGGTGGAAGATATAGATCCCATACCCCTAGTAAATTGTTAATTATGTATTACTAGTTAGGGTTATTTATTTAATTGAATTGTTGTTTTGTTATGTTCTTTGAGGCTGATGGCGAGGAGGATGAAAATATAACAAGTGAGAAGTTAACTTGAGGAGTGCACCTTGGGACACTAGAAAAAATGGTGGAAGATATCGATCCCATACCCCTAGTAAATTGTTAATTATATATTACTAGTTAGGGTTATTTAATTAATTTAATTATTGTTTTGTTATGTTCTTTGAGGCCGATGGTGAGAGGGATGAAAATATTAAAAGTGATAAGGTGACTTGAGGAGTGCACCTTGGGACACTAGAACAAATGGTGGAAGATATAGATCCCATACCCCTAGTAAATTGTTAATTATGTATTACTAGTTAGGGTTATTTAATTAATTGAATTGTTGTTTTGTTATGTTCTTTGAGGCCGATGGTGAGGAGGGTTTGGAGGAATCATAGGGAATTGACAAATATTTTAACTTATATACATTGTATTATGTCTATAAATGTTATAATTCTTTGTTAATTAAACTCATGTTCTTTTACTATGTTATTACATAGTGAGGATGATGAGGGTTCAAAGGAGGAGGAGGGTACAAATCACAGATCAATCAACTTCTAATTGAGATTCATTTTTTTTTTTATATTTGTAGATATTTATTCGCACCTCACTGTATACAAAGTTGAAATTTCCCTAGGGTGGTTATAAACCACTTGTTGATAGAGAAAAAAGTACATGATTATTTTCCAGCTTGAATTGAAATCTCATGATTATGTCTATGTATACTTATTTTTTTCTTATCATATTGTGAAATTTATTCAATGTTAGTGCATAGCGTAGATGCACAATGATTACTTAAAAATAGATGCAAAAAATTAAAACAATTATTATAATAAATTTCATTAATAATAAACAAATAGAATTAATAATTAATTAACTAATAATAATTAATAAGCTTGGTGGGTGAGGTGAAGTGGTAGAGTTCTTCGAGCTTCATGTAGGAAATCTTAGGGTTGATCCTTAGGGATGGCTGCCTCAGTTGCATGCCTCACTAAGATGTCCATATTGAGTTAGGCACCGTAATTAGTGCCAATGGGTTTACACTGATCTACAAAAATGTGGTGAAGTGCCTTAGGGTTTCACCAATGGGTTTATACCAGGTATGATCCATAAAATGTGGGGACGTGCCTTAGGGTTTCCTTGGAAAAAATAAAATAATAATAATGATAATAATAATAATAATAATTAATAATTCTTATTATTCTTCCCATATGGTACTAACGATTAATATGTCATCTAGATAAACAAGTACACAATAATCAATAATTAGACAAAATACACCATTCATCATATGCATAAAATATATTGATGCATTACATAATCCAAAAGACATAAATAACCACTCATAGAATATATGGTATATTGGTGGAAGGAAATGGGAGAGCAATTGGAAATGAAGATACTGGGAAAGCAATTGGAAATGGATATAATGGAAAAGTTTCCAATGAAGGATGTGTACAAATATCGCAGAGTTTGCAAGGAATGGAACACTCTGCTCTCATTTAATAAGTCAGACATGGCCAAATGTGATTATCAACAATCATTTATTGTTGTTGTTGTTCGATATATTTCCCAATAATCCTTGTACAACCTTCTACACAATGTCGTGGGCATGAAAGGAGATTTCAAATATTCCTCCAACTATGTGGAAGGATTTTAAACATGCAACTTCGCTAACTTCGCTAAGTCACATGTGTATAGGAGTAGGGGATAATGTGTGTTTCATAGCAGTCCATAATAAGAAAATGAATATAAAGGTGGCAACTTACAATTAGTTCATGAAGTAGGCTTCCTAGTTATCCATGGAGAAATAACTATGGGAGGATTGGACTTTTCACTTTATAAGTTGGTTTAATGGCCACGACATTTAAACCAATACTTTATCCAAATATCAAGTAAACCAACCTCCATTGTTATACTTACTACTTATTGATCTCATCGAATCATGCAATAAATAGACGAAATACACCATTCGTCATATGCATAAAATATATTGATGCATTACATAATCTAAAAGACATAAATAACCACTCATATAATATATGGTAGATTGGAGGAGGGAAATGGGAGAGCAATTGGAAATGAAGATATTGGGAAAGAAATTGGAAATGGATACAATGGGAAGGTTTCCAGTGATTATCAACAATCATTTATTGTTAGAATGGAACAATCTGATCTCATTTAATAAGTCACACATGGCCAAATGTGATTATCAACAATCATTTATTATTGGTGTTGTTCAATATATTTCCCAATAATCCTTATACGACCTTCCACTTCTACACATTGCCGTGGGCATGAAAGGAGATTTCAAATATTCCTCCAACTACACATTGCCGTGGGCATGAAAGGAGATTTCAAATATTCCTCCAACTATGTGGAAGGATTTTAAACATGCAACTTCACTATGTCACAAGTGTATAGGAGTAGGGGATAATGTGTGTTTCATAGAAATCCATAACAATAAAACAAATATAAAGGTGGTGGCTTACAATTAGTTCATGGAGTAGGCTTCCTAGTTATCCATGGAGAAATAACTATGGGAGGATTGGCCTTTTCACTTTATAAGTTGGTTTAATGGTCACGACATTTCAACCAATACTTTATCCAAATATCAAGTAAACCAACCTCCATTGTCATACTTACTACTTATTGATCTCATCGGATCATGTGGTTTTTTAAGAGTTTGGTTTATAGGATTGTGAGATAATCGAACCTATGCACTTTTCAAAATGATTCAATATCAAATTTATGAAAATTTTAAAATACTTTTTATTATTTAACTATTGTTGATTTTTTTTTGCATAATACATTCTTTCTAACATGTTTAAATATGGATTTTTTGGGTTTATAGATGATCAAATTGTTTTTAATTTTTTTTAGTTATATTTAATAATAAATGAATATATAATTTAGATGGATTTAATGGTTAAAAAGACATATGTTTTTTTTTGACAAGAAAGGGGAGATTGTATTAATATAGCAGTGGTATGACCACTGTAAAAACATCTACATAGTTCAGGCATGTGTCATGTGCATGAAATTCAAAATTACATATATAAGCGCCATATAACAAAGCCCATAAATTCCCTTTATGGCTTAGATTCCAAAATTTGAGTCCTATGAAATTTAAAGCCTACAAGCAGTGTATCTTCATGGTAACCAAAAATGGGCAAGATCCAAGAGAATAAATGAACCATAGTTACGACTTCATTCAGTGAGACCTTCACCCCTGCATCTTGCTGAAGGGTCGTCCTAACGGCTTGGAGCTCCAACTTTCCCATCTTGGCTTCTAATTCCGTTATGCGCTCATTAACCATCTGCACTGATTGCGTGAGGGACTCCAAAGATTCCTCTCCGAGTTGAATGAGGTCTTCCTCAAGCATCTCAAACCTTCTTCCACCTTCCCCATCCAGCCGGATAAGAAATATTCTCTACGCACTTAATTTTCGCTTCAATTCATGGATTTCCAGTTCCAACAAAGGAGGGGGGATGAGGGGGATGACAGACTTGGAACTAGAAACCATGTAGAGGGATGGGGATAAATTCATTAGAGTTTGAAGGGAAAGGACCAAGCACAGAGAGCCGAGCAAGACAAACGATCACCCGTAGAAGAGAAGGCTGATCCGCAAGAGGGGGATTCTGAATCCACCCTTAATTTAATTCCTGAACGAGCGTTCCAGACCATGATTTGGATAGGAAACCTCACGCAAGTGCCTTGCGGGAGAGACATAGGCTCTGTACTAAACGTGATGGCAGCCTCATGCAGAGTAGCATAGAGTGACACAATTTGGGTGGATTTCTACCTTCACGCATAGGTTTCATCATATGCTGAAGAGATGCCACGATTCGGGGTGAGGTGAGGTGTAACGACCAACTGCCTCTGGGCATGAGACCACCTGCGAGCCACCCACCTCAAACCATTAAGGAATTGGAGCGAAGGATGAGGTCCCATTGAGTGAGAGGAGTCCCTTGCTCAAGGGAGTGGCAAATTTTGCTGCCTAGTTCGCTTCTTCATTTAAGTGTCGAAGAACATGGAAAAAATCAATCTTTCGGAAGGATTTAGAGAGTCTATGGATTTTCTTGAGGATTTGACGAATTTTCTTTTGATTTGGAAGCGAGTTAGTGACCAAGGATTGGATTAGAAATCGAGAGTCTCCTATCATCGAGATTTCATTGATGCCCAACTCTTGGGCTTGGATGAGGCCTTTCTAGAGAGTCAGAGCTTCTTCCATATTGTTGATGTCTTCCCCTAATCCCCAAGAATAGACCCGTTATAGGATTTCATCAGGGCCGTAGAGCACCCTTCCCCCTCCTGCCTCCCCTGGGTTTCCCTTTGAATCTCCATCAAAGAAAATGATGTGTTTGTGCTGGGCATGCCACCAATATTTGAACTCCACTTGCTCCATATGCAATTCCTAGGATTCATAGAGATGCTTTGGGGTGGGGGGAAGGGGTTTTAGATATGGAGCGAGGCTGTGAAGCCAAGATTCTTCAAGGGGGGAGAGAGGACAGGTGTTGGAGGCTGACCAAAGGAAGGAGAGGCAGTCTCCCAGGAGAGCTTTGGATTTGACATAGACATGGGTGGGGGTGCAGGGATTATTTTTGAAAATATGGGCATTCCGTTCTAGCCAAATTTTCCATAAAATAAATTTAGGAAGGGTCAACCAACAAAACTTTAGTTGATCTTTGGATTTGAGAGAGAAGGGACAAAGGGAGGCCCAATTTCTAAGCAGAGAGGGGATATCTAGAGGGATTTGAACAACTGGGACCCACCCAGACAAGGTTAAGTTACAAAATTATTTTGCAAAGGGGAAATTAAGGAGTAGATGTTCAACTGATTCTTCGTGGGAGCAGCAGAAAGGGCATCTCGAAGGGCCTTCCCAGCCTTTTCTCCATAGGTTGTCACCAGTCAGAATATTATTTTGTGCTAAGGTCTAGATGAAGAAGTCCACTTTAGGTAGGCTTTTGACTTGCCAAATCCCTTTCCATATTTTCGGGTTTCTAGGATCCTGGGGAAAAACAAAGAGGGTTTGGTAGCCTGCTGCTACTGAGTAGTCCCTTGAATGACTTCCCCAGCCTCGAGTGTCCTTGAGTCTTTTGGAGATTGGGGATTTCCCTTGCAGTAGAGATATCAAAAATTCTTTTTCATGGTGCAGCTGGGGGGGGCAGTCAGGGAAGACCCACCTCACCCAATCTTTGGATCCATCTCTTTGCCAGAATATCCCAAAGGGTCCTAACATTTTGAGATTTGAGGAAGGCTTTAAGAAGAGCCTTGCTAGGGATAGTATCGAGCGGTTGATCCCCCATTATGGAGTCTTCCTAGATTCAAATTGCTTTCCATTGCCTGGAATCCAAGTAAGAGAAGAAGCGAAGAAATTATGTGCTTTTAAGAAGATGGAGAAGATTGATGATCCATGAGTGGATTTAGGGGGGGCGTCTAGACATCGAAGCCTCGGGCCAGAAAAATACTTCTTCCAAATAGTTTTTTTTCACTGGGAGCTCCTCCCTGACACTACATTCCAAAGCAGTTTCGCTCCAAGAGCCAGATTTTGGATTTTTAGATCACGGAGTTCGAGGCCTCCTTCAGGAATAGGTTGAGAAATATTCCCCCAACTAACCAACGAGAGTTTTTTGTTTGTTTTTTTTTCTTCCTTTTCATAGAAAGCGTCGCAGAAGGGCTTCAATTTTAGTGATGATTCCTCTTGGGGCTAGCAGGATTGAACATTGATAAATAGGGATGCTTGAAAGGAATGAATTTATAAGAACTAGCTTGCCAGCTGGATTTAACCAGCTTGCCAGCTGGATTTAACCAGCTTGACCCCCATGTGCTTATCCTAGCTTTGATTTTGTCGATTAGGGGTGCCCAGCTCAAGGGCTTGGCAGAGGCTTTAAAAATGGGGACTCCTAAATACTTGAAGAAGTCCCACTAATTTTTGCTTGCTATTCCCAGAATTCGGGTCATGTCAGTCATCTCCCTCGGTGTACAGTTCCATCCATAAATTTGACTCTTCCTGTAGTTGATTTTGCTTCCCGAGATGGCTTGATACTTGTCTAGTTCAGATTTGAATTTTCTGGCTGAATGGTTGCTTGCGATTCCAATAAGAATGGTGTCATCGGTGAACTGTGCATGGTTGATATCTTTGACTCCTCTGGCTATGCGCACTCCCATTAGCTCTTGAAGTTGTTGACTCTGGTCGAGTTGGAAGCTCAACACCGACACCTGAATGGAATAGAGTAGCAGGGAGAGGGGAAAACCTTGTTGTAGCCCTCGAGAAGCTTGGAAAAATAATGTGTCGAGCTCGTGTACGCTTTCCGGGTCAGTTAATAGGTCCCACGAAGTCAACATATCATTTCTCAAATAATTTTAATGTTAGTTGCGGTGCCAAAGGCATCTCATCCATTCTAGAAGGATTTCCTACTCTTTGACATACATCGCAGGCTCTGTAGTATTCCTTAGCATATTTATGTAAAGTAGGCCACTAGAGGCCATCTCTTAGAACCTTCTGCGTTGTTCTTTTCCCTACGTAGTGTCCTCCTGTGATGCCTTCATGTGCTTTTGCAAGAATCAATGGCCTGTCTGCCTCCATAACGCATCTCCTCAATATCTCTTCTGGTCCCATCTTATATAATTGTCCAGCTATAAGTTGAAATTCAGCAGCATGGAATACCATCTACTTCTTCTGAATAAATTTATATTCACGAGGTGCCATTCCCATGGATAGGAACTGAACTATCTCAGCGACTTGATCATCGACTTTTTTGATGGCCAACAACTGTGCATCTGGTAGTGTATCCTCCATACTAGTAGGTTCCTCGCCATGTTCTAACCTGGATAAGTGATCAGGTCCTTTATTCATTCTTCCTGTCTTGACCACAATCTCAAAATCATACTCCTAAAATAGTAGTATCCATCTGCATATTCTTCCCCCCAACACTGGCTTGTTGACTAAGTACTTCAATGCAAAATGATCAATGAACATATTAAAATCCTTCCCAACAAATAGTGTTTAAGCTTCTGCAACACATATACCATAGCCAAGATTTCTCTTTCAGTTGTAGTATAGTTCCTTTTAGTTGTAGAACGTTTCCTGCTAGCAAGGGCTATTGGGTGGTCAATGTCTCCTACTCATGGTTGTGCTAAGACTGCTCCTAATGTAATGGACGAAGCATTGACATGAACATATAACTCCTTACTCCAATATGGAAAGACCAAGATAGGCACAATGACCATTTTTTGTTTTAGTGTGTTGAAGCTCTGTTGGCATTCTTCTGTCCATTGGAACTTACTATATTTCTTTAATAGCTTCTCCATAGGTGTTGTTATCTGTGCATAACCCTTAATAAACTTTTTGTAGTACCCAGTGTGTCCTAATACAGTGCGCAACTATCTAACTGAAGTAGGAGGAGGTAGATCAACAATGATAGTGATCTTGGAAGGATCTACCAACAACCCCTACTTACACACAATATGCCCTAGCAACACTCGAAAGGGTGAAAAGAAAATACACTTTTTCAGATTCAGGGCAATCTGACATTGCATGCACTTGTCTAACATTAATCTCAAGCATTCAATATGATCCTTCAGGGTTTAAAAAGTGTTGGTAAAGAGTTTTAAATCAGATATTAAGTTATTTCACACTGTAATATACTCATATACCTTTACAATGGCTCCTCATTTTCCACATTCCTACCTCATATGGCCCGGTTAGAGCTGTCACAAGTTGGTCAATTATTTCGGGCAAAGGG
Source organism: Picea engelmannii (assembly GCA_009831015.1). NCBI lineage: Eukaryota > Viridiplantae > Streptophyta > Pinopsida > Pinales > Pinaceae > Picea > Picea engelmannii. Next base: position 32,860 of record ML823332.1, on the reverse strand, counting down.
GGGCAACCATCTTGCATAGAAACATTTCATGACAGATAAAAAAAAGTCATTAATGGCCCTAGTACACAAATCTGTGTCCACCTCATCAAAGTACTCATCGATACCTTTCCAACGGTATCTCATTTTCCTCGATTGGATAACATATGGCGATTTGGCACCTTTCACAAGATTGGGTGTCATGTGGGCCCACCAACAAGCTAGGGGTTTTGGGCCGACAATTGTTCCGAGCTGAAATTGAGGGTTGAGGTGGCATTATTTCAGATTGGTTACAATATATTCTCGACGAGATCTTTGAGACCTTTCCAATGACATGCCTTGCGTCCAATTCTGACTATGTCTCACTTGGAAACCCTTTTGGGGCTAAGTCAACAATAGCAAGGTCAAAGTCAAAGTCAAATTCAAACTTTGAATTGCACAGTTTTCAAGGAATATTAAAAAATAATTGGAGAAATTGAGGAGGGGACATGCAGCCTCCCTCATGCAATATTGGTAAATTAGTTTTTTTTTTTAAATTTGAAAGTACAAAACCCCCCCTCTCCCCTTTCTCAAGTCATTTTGGCATTTTGGCCAAGGGGAGGGGGAGCTCTGCAACAGGCTTCCATGGCAACAGAAGGAGGTCTCCTGGTAGTAGGTCCAACTATGCATTGGGAAGACGATCGACACCATGCAACAATCTTTAGACATTGAGCCAGGTAAACCCCCGTCAATCCCATTTCAATGGAAAAAGGCTTGCTGGTTGTGGTGAAATCCATGCATAGAAGAGGGTTATTTCTGCCTTCAGGATGATTGTCCCAGTGCTGGTTCAGATTTCAAGTTGTTTGTTGGTTCAGATGTCATGTTTGTTGGTTCATGTTTCCTGTTTGGTGAATTCAATTAGTTTTGTGTGTGTAGAGGATTCAAAGGGGAGGGGATTTGAACCCCTCTTAGGCACTAGGCCCAAGCCTCCATGGCCCCTTTAGATATTTAAATTTCTAAGTTGGGTTGAAGTTGCAGGCTTGTGCATAGACATTTGCAGGCCCTGAGATTTCAACCGTATCCCCCTCCCTTTTCCTTTGCTCATAAAGACCCAGGAATGCCCCATAAATTGAATAGGAAGGGAGGGGGTTCGAACCCATGACCTCTCGTTCCTAAACTATGGGAAAAACCCACTTTGTCAAAAAAATATCGAAAATAATTATTTGGTGGTGGTCCAGCTGCTCGGTCGTTAACCAGCAGTGAAATCCACATACTTCCAATGCATGATTGAGTCCATTTGACAAAGGAATGGTCAAACCCAAATCACTGCATAACCTGAAACAATACCCTGTCAAAGGCATTTGCTAAATCCAGTTTGATTACCATACCTTTTTCTTTCCGAGATTGACTTGAGTGAATGGCCTCCTGGACAAGGATAATATTATCGCCAATGTTCCTTCCCTTGATGAAGCCCCCTTGATTTTCAAGTATGATTGAAGGCAATATGTTTTTGATCTGGTTGGCCATGATTTTAGTGATAATTTTGTAACCGATGTTGCAGAGGGATATTGGCCTAAATCGATCAAAGGAAGTGGCTCCTTTTTCCTTTGGAATGAGGGCTAGGAAAGCTGAGTTGGTGATTCCTCCAATCTTACTGCACGATTGCGATTTTTGAATCATTATGTGAAGATCATTCTTAATTATTTTCCAGCAGACTTTGATGAACTGGGCCATAAAGCCATCTGGGGCAGGTGCTTTTTCAGGCTCCATATTGGCTATAGCTTTCTTGATTTATTTTTTAGATATTGACACTATGAGAGCTGATTTATCTTCTATAGAGACCCTTTTGGGAATCAAATTTAAAACTTCGAAGGTGGAAGATTCTAGGGGAAGAGGCTCTTCTGTATAGATATTTCTGAAGTGTATAATAGCTTCTTTCTTAATGTATTCAAAATTGGAGAGGATTTGATCTTAGGAGTGGATTTCTTTGATAGAGTTCAACTGCTTTCATCCTTCCGCCTTCTTGTGGAAGAAACTGGTGTTTTTATCCCTTGATTGGAGCTAGAGTCTCCTTGATTTATACCGCCAATAATCCTCCTCTTGTCGTCATGCATGGTGGAGATTTATGTGCAACTGGTGTTCTTTTTCCAAATAAAAGGGGTCCATGGGAAGGGACTCTGCCTGGAGTTGATGCTGTTCCAAGGGTTGCTGCGCTTCCAAATGCTTTTGGAGGGGGGATTTAAGATATTTGGCCCAGGATTTGAGAGTCGATTTAAGTTTCCTCAGCTTTTCTTCCCATATGAAGAAGGGTGAGCCTAAGACTGAATCCTTCCAAACTGAAGCGACGAGATCTAGAAACCCTTCTTGCTGTATCTAGTAGGGGATAAACCGAAAAGGAATGGTTCCCAAGTTGTGGTCTTGTGTGATTTCTAAGAGGATTGGTTTATGGTGAGAGGCATTAAAAGGGAGGATAGAGGAGTCTAGATTAAGCCCGAGAAGAAGGAGTGAGTGTTGAGCTAGAAATCTATCAAGACGAGCGACTATATGTCCTGTACCTATTCTTCTATTGGACCAAGTGAAAATTCCTTTGGGGGGATTAATGTCTTCCACGTCCCAATCCAAAATTAAATCATCAACTGTTTCTTAGAGAGGATCTCTGACAGGAGTCCCCCCTTTTTTTCCTGGGAGGTAAGGGCCAGATTCAGATCCCCAGCTAGGATTATGTTCTTAGGGTGATGTAAGTGCAGGAAGTACTGTATAAGATTCCAACAATCTCTTTTTTCTACAAGGAACTGGGACATAAATGTTGAAGAGAATTACCTGAAGGCCCGTATCTTTATGATGAAGATTTGTAAATATCCAGTGTGTACAAGTGAAGGAGCGGGTCAGGTCAAAATGATGGGATTCCAAAGTGTGCCTAGGCTGCCTGAGGCACCTCAAGAGCTTACTACTATTCCTTCTCTTGATTTCCAGAAGGAATTTCTATTCTGGAAGAACTATTGTTCCTCCAACTTGGTCTCCTGGATTAAAAGGACATCTGGGGTGGCTATACGCATTAGATCTTTCATTGCTTCTACTTTCTTTTTTCTCCCTAGACCCCTATAGTTCCAAGATATTCCTTCATTACTTACTTCTGCTAGTGGTGGTAGTACCTTTAGAGATCTTCCCTTGATGCCGCATTATTCTGGGGTTGAACAACCCTTCCAGGGTAGATTGTTCTCCCTGCAGCTTGTCCTTATAAGTTGCTTCTTATTTGCATTCCTTTGCTGATTTTCTTCATCTCCTTGATGTTTTCATAGATATTTGTAATGGATCTATTTCTCCTTCCTCTTCCTCCGACATATCTTCCACTATTCCTTGAGCTTGCTGGGTGTTTAGGGGTGGGATTTCTTGGGAGAGGGCCACGTTGGAAGCTGGGAGTGGATCTGTTGCTTCATTTTCTGGGATGGACGGGTTGATGGGTGGATCATTTTCAACCATATTTCCTTCGGATGCTGATTCTTCAAGGAAGAAAAATATATTACCATATTCAGGCTGTGATTTTTGCGTCAGAGCTTCCTTTTTGGCTGGGAAGGGGTTAGGGTTTTTCCCCTCTCTGTGTGGTCCGAATTTAGGGTTTGCCTTATGTCTTTTGACTTGCTGCCACCCCTCTTCCAGATATTTTTCTTGTTGGGTTTGAGGGATTTTTGGGCAGTTCTTCTGGAAATTCCCATACTCGTGGCAGTGTCTACATTTGAATGGAAACTATTCGTAGTCTATCTTTTGGAAGTGCCACCGATCTCCTACAGTTAGTTTTATGGGTTTCGGTAATCCAACTTCTAAGTCGACTTCAACACAAATAGAAGCACATGAATGGATTGAGATATTAGGAAGCCTAACCCACACTGGGATCGCTTTAGGCACATCTAAAGCAGGATATCTGCTAAGGGCGGGGGAAGAGGTGGTTGTTCACCGCCCCTTTTAGCACTCATGGAGCCCGAAACCAATAGCAAAACCTAAATCTATCAGGGTGTCAGGTCAGTTGCGTTAAAAATACATATGTTAATAAGATGTATTATGTAAATTTCCATAAAAAATCAAGGTCAAGATCATATGATAAATGTTAGTGCAAATAATTGTGTATGTATTATGTTTTTAAGTGAAGAATCTCACACATGGGATAAGCATGAGATGTAAATAAATGATACATGAAATGTGATTATGTGAGTGGTTTGAAGAGTTAGATAAACTTGTGTAAGATAAGATATCATAAACAAATCTTAAAATAGAAGAAAACAATGGTACACACACAAAATACATAAGGGTTTTTTCCTAGAGATGCTTAATCGAAAAAAAAACCAACAAAATTAGAGCTACACCTCTCCCTATGATTTCCTTAACTAAATTGTTCAAAATTTAGTATATAGGTATTCCACAACATTAATCAAACCTAATTTTCTATCTAGGATTACATTTCAAACCCAATCCCTTGATCGTGATTAGATTATAGTTAGTTGAAAACATTGGCTAAAATAAAGCCAAAAGACAACAAAAGTGGAACACAAAAGATCCCAAAATGTTTTTTAGGAGTAATCTCTAAACCCCTAATGGGATACCACAAGGGGGGTGTTTTTTGATACCCCCTAGATCCCCACACCCCCCATTAATTTCAAAGGGATTGTGATTTCTTACAAAGTCTACCTACAAAGGACACAACACATGTCCAACAATCTCTCACTTGACGTATTCTTTACAAAAACTAGGGAAGCTAGGGTTTATAAAATTAGTTAATTGAGGAAACTATGCAATTTGATTCTCTACACCAAGTAAAATTATTAATATTGATAGAAATTTTCAATGATTATACAACATTCTTTAAGGGATCAACCTTCTTCAACATCACCTTCTTGTCTTCAACCATGTCTCTAACGAAATGATATTTCACATTAATATGCTTCATCTTAGAAAGATAAGCATGATTCTTTGCAACAAATATTGCACTTTGACTCTCACAATATATCCTTATAGATTCCTATGCAAATCCAATACCTAAGAACAAACTTTGCAACTACACAATTTTCCTTCTTGCATGAGTAATGTTGGGCCGTTTGTTTTTGGATGATTGACAAATAGTTTTTTGGAAAAGAACATGGAAAATTAGTCATTGATGAAATTTAGCCCCTAAAATTTTCCCTAGAGTGGACCATCACAAAACTCATGTAGTTGATTTTTGGGTGAATACTATGATGGAAGGGATTTTTGTGGAATTTGTTATAGACGTGTATCAACTATTTTCAAATTAAGTGAAGAAAGACTTCAACATGGGAGGATGTGGGAGTTTGGTAAAAGAAATCTTAACTTGGATCAAGATGCTACTAGTTGAGGAAGGTATGATTCCCTTTGAATATATTATCATGACCAAGTAGACATCCTATGATTGTGGGGGGTGGTTGGAGGGGTGCTAGAAATGGTGAGGGATTAGAAGAATCTATGCTATGGGGGAAGAAACAACTAGTAAAATATATGAATGTGTTTTTAGGAGAGTAGAAATTATAGATCGATGGTGGGTTAACCAGATGTGTGTAGTGAAGAAAAGGAGTGAATAGTTGCAGAAATAGATTAGTGATGAAAGAAGTGAAGGAAATTTGTAAGAGTTACAAAAATTGAATAAGTGGGGAAAGTTTTATAGCTAATGGTTGAAAGGGATAGGTTTGATGCTAGAAATATGTCCATAAAGAGGAAATGGCGGTGAAGGCACATAGATGGCATAGAAAGGACACACCTAGAGAGAGTTATATATGGATGTTGAAGTCCAAACCAATAGGGTAAATTTGCATCTAGGAGAAGTTGTGCTCCAACCTTGTTTTGAAAAGCCAAAGAATAGAGGAGTGGAAGGTGATGTTTAGCCAAAGAATGTGCTTGAAAATTTGTTTTGACTATTTGAAAGTGAATAATCCCCCAAGTGGATATGGTAGTTCCTATCGTCAATGGATTTGGTCCAATCCCAACTGTACCTTTGGTGTTTTTGAAAAAAATAGGTATATTCAATAAATTATGTTGATTCTAGTTTCTTTTTCTGATAGTAGTCACCCAATGTCAAGATGAAATGTTGGTAGTAGTATAAATCAGTCAACAATCAATCTAGGGGGTGGTAGTGCATCCCATAACTAGAATCATAATTTAGTATCATTGTTGGGCCCGAGATATGATCAATTTTATGATGTTTATTAGATACTTTTGCCAAATGTATATATGTGTTTTCATGTTTTGGAGAAGTTTTTGAAGAGATTTTATGCCAAAATGCTATGATCCACACCAGTTATGCATAATTCATGTTTTATGATGATCTTGATTATAATTCAGTATGTTTTCATGTTTCCAGGGATCTAATTCACATTTTTTGGTGTCACAGGGCAAAATTGCAACATGTTTTTGCTTCTGACACTCAGTCCAATACTCCATCTGGTACTTGGTCCAACACTCCATTTGGCACTCCGTCTTGCACAAAAACGATGGGCGATTTGGTGGTTATGGTATTGGTGGACAGTGATGGGCGAATCAGGAATATGGGTTTTTCTCGTGCTTGCTGTAACGTCCCCGACCGTCATCCCACTGGCTGGGAAAATGCTACTGTGTGGAACAACATTCTCATACTTATGTAATATGCATTTAGATGAAGTTAAATGGCTTAACAGAGTAACATATAATTATTTCCATCATACAGAATTAATGAAATCAACAATAAGCATCATCACAACGAAATGCATGATAATATAGTAAGTATCACAGTCTAGCATCACATATAAATTAAGTACAACATTAATACTTATTTTTGAAGCTATAGTAACTCCACCTACCATGTGCAGACCTTCCACGAACCTCCCAGCCTTAGACCACGCTGCTCATCACTCTCAGTAGTGGGTCACCCCCGAGCTGGGACCAAGCTCCACCCAAGGTAAGGAAATCCTAAACTAGGTTGAGGTTACAGGGAAACTGTACAAAATAACCGGAAGGATTCTTGCCAGGATGCCTTCTTACGCCCACTACTCATGGACTCTCATTCCCCACATGTCTTTTTCTCCCGGGAGTATACACCTTCACAAGCAAAGTCCATCAGTGCTTCACCTCCCTCTTTAGGCCTCGACAACAGGTCGGAGCAAGAAGTCTCAGAGATCCGTAGCTGGTACATGACTCTCTCTGGGAGAAAACCACTTCCCAATAGACTCCTTCACCTGGAAAGAGATGCTCATAGGCCTGACAACCTGCCTCTTCAAACATGGGCCTAACCACCCGACTCTTCCACCAGCTTCCACTTCAATTCCTGCAAGGTGAGGATAACAACAACAACAATAGCAATTCGGTTAACTCACAAGTGAAAACAACAACAGGAATTTGGGTATGGACATCCAAACATGACAACAAACCACACTAAGACACAACACGGTTCAGGCCATATCCAGGATGTTTCGTCTTCACAATAAAACAACACAGGTCAACTTCACGGTTTTCTGTTTTCAGAGATGCATGAGGTTATGCAAAGGTCAATCCCAAAGATCAATAGAATTCATAGAGGATGGGAAAATGGATAGTGAGCAACCTTTCCGTGAGGGTTTCCTTCACTGTGTGTGGGTATGCAGAGGTAGAAACATAGGCAAAATGGTTCAGATGCCCCATATCCCTGCAAACTCAGGCGGAGGATGAGAGAATGAGGAGTGAACCCCCTCCACAACTGACTTCTACAGCTTTTAACTGCATGTGCCTGGGCTGACACATGTTGCCCATGAATTTGCATAAACTCCATTAGCATGATTTCCTCTCTAGGAACTTAGGACAACACTCAAAATTCTCCACCTGAGTTTTAAAGAAATAATAATAATAAATTATTATCCCTTTCTAGAGGTAAGCCCCCTAGATTAGCTCCTAGGCCCAACACTTAGCCTTTCTTTCCACCTTTCAACCCCCATTACCTTACCCACTCTGTGGAAGCTTAGTCCCCCATCACTCATTCATTGTTGTCGGTCTGCATGCAGCGGTGTTCATATTTTTATTAACGTTCTGCATAATTACATATACAAAAATAGGCTCCTGGCCTTAACACTTAGGCTCTTTGGCCTAATAAACTCATAAGCCTTACCAGCTTATCAATACTCGGCTCACCAGCCTACAAAACATGATTACAACAGGGCTCGTCCTTGGGGATATTACAATCCCCTCCCCTTATTTTTGCACTGTTCTCAGTGCAACTTTCACACAACATCAACAATATTTCCAAAATATTCAAAAAGATGCGGGTATTCTGCCCACATAGCATCCTCATGCTCCCATGTCGCGTCCTAAGGACCGTACTAGGTTTATTGGACCTTTACAAGCCCTATAGCTTAATTCCAGAGTTGTTTTATTTTCATGTCCAATATGCGCATAGGATGCACTTGCGGGATACCTTCTTGCTCCACCTGAATCACATTCCAATCGATAACATGATTAACATCAGGTATATATTTCTTAAAAAATGAAACATGAAACACATTATGTACAGTCATGGATGCAGGTAATGTAAGCATATATGCAATTGGTTCAATCCTTTTCAGGATTTCAAATAGCCCACAAAATCTGGCTGCCAACTTGGCACAGTTTCCTAGCTTTAGGGAACTTCTATTAGCTTTTAATTTCAGGAAAACATGATCACCCACTTTGAATTATCCGTGAGTTCTGTTTTTGTCAGCATAAAGTTTTTGCCTGTCTTGGGCAGCTTTTAAATTCTTCTTAATTTTAAGCATTTTCCCTTCCATTTCCTTGAGAAAATCTGGCCCAATTACTGCCTTGTCAGCTGGATTATCCCAACTTAATGGAGTATTTCACTTTCTGCAATAAAGCTCTTCAAATGGAATCATCTTCAATGATGCTTGATACGCATTGTTGTAAGCGAATTCTACCAAGTGTAGGTAGTCTTCCCATTTTGATAGTTTGTCCATCACATACATTCTCAGTATGTCTTCTATCACTCTATTCACCCTCTCTGTCTGTCCATCAGACTCAGGATGATAAGCTGTACTAAAGTTCAGATTTGTTCCGAATCCTTTGAACAATCCTTTCCAGAAATTCGAGGTGAATTTCGGGTCTCTGTCGGACACAATTGTTTTAGGAATTCCGTGCAATCATGCCACTTCCTTCACGAAAATATCAGCAACATCTGCTGCCTTGCGAGTAGTTTCTAGTGGAATAAAATGGGAAGCTTTTGTAAGATTGTCCACTACTACCATGATCGAATCATGTAGCTTGCTTGTTCTAGGAAATCCTATAATAAAATCCATTGTCACCACTTCCCACTTCTATTCAGGAATGGGAAAAGGTTGCAGCAACCCTGCCTAGTGCCTGTGCTCAACTTTAACCTTTTGGCATTCCATAAATCTGGCGATATATTCAATGATCTCTTTCTTCATACCTGGCCAAAAGTAATGGCTCCTGACTGCTGCCATAGTCTTCTGATATCCAGGGTGCCCAACATAAGTCACGTTATGCATTTCTATTAGAATCACAAGTTTCAAACCCTGGACATTGGGCATATAAAATCTATTTTTGTATAGAAGTATTCCATCAACTTCCAAGGTGTAATTTTCCTCTTTCTGTGGTCTCTCACTCTGCTGTAGCTTTGCTACCAAGTCTCTGTATTGCAAATCTGCATTTGCAGCTTCCAAAATTCTATCCTTAATATTAGTCCTGTACATGCTAATGGATGAAGCATGCAAGTTGTGGACCTTTCTACTGAGTGCATCAACCACCTTGTTTTCCTACCCTTTGATATGCTTGATATCAAAGTCATATTCACACAGAAACTCCAGGCACCTACTCTGCTTGGAATTTAAGGTAGGTTGGTCAAACAAGTATTTCAGACCATTGTGGTCGATTCTCAATTCAAATCTCCTTCCCATGAGGTAATGTCTTCATTTCCTTAGAGCATGAACGATTGATGCCAACTCCAAATCGTGAGTGGCATAATTCTTTTCATTCTCTTTCAGCTTCCTGGACTCATAACAGATTATGAATCCATTCTGAATGAGAACTCCTCCAAACCCTTTTTTACACGCATCTGTGCACACCACAAAATCCACATTTGGATCTGCAATCCTCAAGATTGGAGCGCTGGTTAACAACTGCTTCAATCGCTGGAAACTTTTCTCACACTCTTCAGTCCACCGAAACTTTTTCTCCTTCCTTTGCAAGGAAGTGATAGGGTGAGCTATCTTTGAGAACCCTGCGATAAACCTTCTATAAAGGATCTAACTTCTGCCACATTCCTTGGTGCTGACCATTCTCTGATGGTCTCAACCTTCTCAAGATCCACGATGATCCCTTCTTCTGAAATAATGTGCCCCAAGTAATAGATCTTCCTTTGATAAAATGAGCATTTGCTCAACTTGGCATACAGTTGGTGTTCTCTCAACACTTGCAACACCATCCTCAGGTGTTGTTCATGCTCTTCCTCTGACTTGGAATACACCATAATGTCATCCAGGAAGACTATGACAAACTTGTCTAGATAGTCCCTGAATACACCATTCATCAAGCACATAAAAACAACAGGTGTGTTCGACAGCCCAAACGGTACCACTGTGAACTCGATCCTCAACAGAGGATACTTGTTCTTGACAATTACTTTGTTCAATTGTTTGAAATCAATGCACAGCCTCAACGCCCCGTCCTTCTTCTTAACGAACAGGACCGAGGCACCCCAAGGTGACATGCTTGGGAGAATGTACCCCTTCTTTAGAAACTCTTCACGCTGCAATTGCAACTCTTTCATCTCTGGCGTACTCATTCTATAAGGAGACTTCGACATTGGAGCTGCTCTAGGCATCAAATTTATAGATAAATCAATATCTCTCTTCAGAGGTAGTCCGGGTACCTCCTGAAATACGTCTTCAAACTCTATTAGTACCGCATGGTCTCCAATATTTGAGACTTCATATTTGGATGCTTCCTCCACATGGGCTGCAAACAATTGGCAACCTTTCCTGTAGCACTTTTCTAGCTGCATTGCTTAAATTTCTCTAACAACCACAACTCTGGGAATTCCTTGGACTGTATTCCGATTCCCCTCCTCATCCAGGCAAGTAAATGCCTTGTTATGACAGTCTAGGAGGGCATGGTGCTGGTCCAACCAGTCCATCCCAATTAAACATTCATAAGAGCCTAAAGGAAGAATATTCAATTCAACCTTCGTGCTCAATCCCTTCATGTCCACAGGACATGACTTAACCAACTCTGTGAATTTCCTCTTAGTTCTTGTAGCCAACTGCACTAACCAAGACTTTTCATGTTTGCTTCTTGATAAATGCAAACTTTCCACCACCCTAGGATCTACATAACTATGGCTAGACCCTGAATCAATTAAAACAGTAAATGGTTGGTTGTTAATCATACCTTCCACTTCAATCATGTGCGACTAAAATTCAGCTTGCTTGTTGTCCAGGGCCACATAGATCCTTGGCATTCTACTGCCCATGTCCTCCACTGGTTCAGCTTGTTGAACATTATGGACAACTCTTGCTTTGCCATATTTATAGGGAAAATCTCTGTACTTGTGGTTCTCTTTACAACCCCAACACTGAATGGGTGTCTGTCTCGGCCTTTTTTCCCCCACTTCATCCATTCTCGACTCTCTAAACGATGGCTGTCCTTGAGGAATATTTCTGAAAAAGGGAGGTTTGTTTACTTTTTGCCTCTGTTCTTTCTTAAACTTCTTCTAGTCATCCCAAGCCTTCCGAAAGGTAGGATTTTCTCTTTGCTGTTCATCTAAGCATTTCGATCTTCTTATTGTTTCTTCCATAGTCTTAGGATCATCATACTGAATCTTGTCACTAATGGGAGGTGGTAGTCCATTCAGATACCTCTGAATCTTGACAGCCTCATCTTTGATGAATGGAACATACTTCAGTAATTCCAAAAACCTTCGTTCGTATTCATCAATGGTCATGCTACCTAGCTTGAGTTCAAAGAAATCCTTCATCTTTCTGTCATAGTATCTTTTAGTCAGGTATTTCCTCTCGAAATAATTCTTGAATTCCTTGCAAGTGATATCTTTCTCTCTAATGTGCTGCAAGCTGATCCCACTACATGGATGCTTTTCCTTTTAGTTGATACATCGCAATTCTTCCTTCTACATGAGAGGAATAATTCTGCAGTTGGAAATATTTCCTCATGCCAAGAAACCATGTTTCAGCGTCTTGCTCGTTCTTATGTTCTCCATCAAACATAGGAGGCTTAATCTTGTTCATCTCCCCTTTCAATTCATCCACTCTAGATCTTCGATGTTTTCTGGTAGGATATGGGATTGAACTACTGTGTGCTTCCTTACCGGAATTCTTTAGGGAGCAGGGACGATGTCTGCTACCACTCCTCGATCTTCTTTTTCTCTCAGGGGTCCTGCGACTCCCTGTTTTTCTTGTGTCACTCTCCTTTTCCAGTTTCCTTTCTATTATTTCTAGGCTCTTCAACATTTTTAAGTTGAATTCACCCTACTGATCCTTGATCCTCATGAGATTTCAGCTATTGGCTCGGTGAGCCTTGGCATCTTTCAACAATATTTCAATGATTTTCATCATATTCCCTTCCTTATCCAATTCTCTTCCGTGCCCATTGGATTTCGATCCTTCAACTCCCAAGTTGACATCCCTTCCTTCTCTTTCGTTCTCTGAATTGGAGGAAATATGTACCGCTTCCATTTCTATACTCAGCGTTGATTCGCGACTGTCTTGAGACTTGTTGAACTCTGCACACCCAACATCCAGTCAACCAAAAATTTTCAGGCCTTAAACCCTTAATAAAACTACAACATTCATAAACCAACACGAATAAGAAAACGTTTCGATTCCATGAATTTTCTGAGCTCTATTTGGCTCTGCAATTTCCGGGTGATAGCCCCCATTTTCTTAGTCCCCAAACCATGCATCCATGAGTCGTGATCAAACGCTAAACTACTAGGTGCTACAAGGCTCTCCAAACAAAACTTTGGGTTTTGGGATTTTGGGGTTTTGGGTTTCAGGGTTTTGGTCTCGAAGGTTCTCACACTCGCTTCCCTCTCCAACTCCCGACTCTCGAACTTCTGACCTCTCCCCCCTTAGGCCCACAACAAAACTGCTGCCAACCAAAGTAGTGACACATGGTGTCCTTAAGAAGGTCCACATCACTTCCGGTGACGTCATAGGGTCCCACCACTTTCGCTTTTCGTTTTAGAGTTTCGGGCATCGGGAGTTCATGCATCCACACATTTTGAACTTCCATTTTCCGAAATTATGAAATTATGGTCTATTCATCTACTTGATCCAATGGTCAAGCTCCTCTCCTATGATCTATGGTGTAGATCGTTTCGGGTTTTCAGGGTTTTGTGTCTCAATGCTCCCCACTTTTTCTCGACAGTTGAACTCCTGAAAGGATTCTTGGATATCTTTCCGACAACTTCTCTGGATCTAATGATCATAAGGGATCTCCTTTCCTCCCTATTAGATCCAACGGCTCCAACACTTCATGCGTTGATCTCTCTCTCTCCCTGTGGCCATATACCACATCGGCTGCGGGTTTTATAATACCGCTACACCTTCTGAACTTTGTAACACAACCAAGTGACTCCTTGGCACTTAGGAACATTCAAAGGTCCAAAAATCGGTTCTTCCAATCACAATTCCCACCTGAACTTCGGGTCCAATGAAAACTTATCCAGCCCATTCAGGTTCAGTGTTTTAAACCATGCTCTGATACCATATTGTAATGTCCCTGACCGTCATCCCACTGGTCGGGCAAACGCTATTGCGCGGAACAACATTCTCATACTTATGTAATATGCATTTAAATGAAGTTAAATGTCTTAAAAAAGTAACATATAATTACTGCCATCACAAAAAATTAAGGAAATCAACAGTAAGCATCATCACAACGAAATGCATGATAATATAGTAAGTATCACAGACTAACAACACATATAAATTAAGTACAACATTAATACTTATCTTTGAAGCTGTAGTAACTCCACCTACCATGTGCAGACCTTCCATGAACCTCCCAGCCTTAGACCACGCTGCTCATCGCTCTCAGCAGTGGGTCACCCCCGAGTTGGGACCAAGCTCCACCCAAGGTAAGGGAATCCTAAACTAGGCTAAGGTTACAGGGAAACTGCACAAAATAACCGGAAGGATTCTTCCCAAGATGCCTTCTTATGCCCACTACTCATGTCTCTCATTCCCCACATGTCTGTTCCGCTCGGGAGTATACACCTTCACAAGCACAGTCCATCAGTGCTTCACCTCCCTCTCTAGGCCTCGACAATAGGACGGATCAGGAAGTCTCAGAGCTCCGTAGCTGGTGCTGGGCTCTCTCTGGGAGAAAACCACTTCCCAACAGACTCCTTCACTTGGAAAGAATTGCTCATAGGCCTGACAACCCGCCTCTTCAACCACGAGCCTAACCACCCGACTCTTCCACCAACTTCCACTTCAATTCCCATAAGGTGAGGATAACAACAACAACAATAGCAATTTGGTTAACTCACGGGTGACAAAAACAACAGGAATTTGGGTATGGACATCCAAAAATGGCAACAAACCACACTAAGGCACAACACGGTTCATGCCATATCCAGGATGTTTCATCTTCACAATAAAACAACACAGGTTGGCTTCATGGTTTTTTGTTTTCAGAGATGCGTGAGGTTATGCAAAGGTCGATCCCAGAGCTCAACATAATTCATGGAGGATGGGAAAATGGATAGCGAACAATCTTCCCGTGAGGGTTTCCTTCACTATGCATGGGTATGCAGAGGCAGACGCATAGGAAAAATGGTTTAGATGCTCCATATCCCCGTGAACTCAAGCGGAGGATGACAGAATGAGGAGCGAACCCCCTCCACGACTGACTTTTGTAGCTTTTAACTGCATGTGCCTGGGCCGACACATGTCGCCCATGAAGCTGCATGCGCTCCATCAACATGCATTCCTCTCCAAGAACTTAGGACAACACTCAAAATTTTCCACCTTAGTTTTAAAGAAATAATAATAATAAATTATTATCCCTTTCTAGAGGTAAGCCCCATAGATTAGCCCCTAGGCCCAACACTTAGCCTTTCTTTCCACCTTTCATCCTCCATTCCCTTACCCAATCTGTGGAAGCTTAGTCCCCCATCACTCATTCATCGTGGTCGGTCTGCACGCAGCGGTGTTCATATTTTTACTAACGTTCTTCATAATTACATATACAAAAACAGGCTCCTGGCCTTAACACTTAGGCTCTTCGGCCTAATAAACTCATAAGCCTTACCAGATTATCAATACTCGACTCACCAACCTACAAAACATGATTACAACAGGGCTCATCCTTGGGGATATTACACTTTCCCCCTCGAGCTACTGAACTCTTGACAACTCTGTTTGGGTTGTTAAGTTGGGCGATTATTGGCTCACTTCATTTCGGCAGTTAGGGTATCATTAATGTAATTTACTGTTTTTAGAAGAGGTTTGACCCTCCAGTGGTTGACCTCTCAGTCTGTAAAGATTATAAATACCACCGTGGTGGTCATACAATAGTTAAGAAGTTCAGGAAGCCGTGTATTAGAGAGAAAAGATAATTTCCCTCTGTTTTGCCATATTCATTTTGCCAGAATTGTGTAAGACTGCATTTTTAGTTTTAATGGCAAATTTGTGTTGTTGAAGATTGTGGTGTGCATTTGAAGAGTGACCATGACTCACTGGGGGCCCCACCAATAGTCTGGGTAACTGTTCTATCATTTTGTTTAATTACATAGCAAAAATGTCTTTTTGTTTTATTTTCTGTACATGAAATGTTATTTTACTTCTTGTTATTTAATTTGTTGTTTATGATTTAATTGTTTTAATTTAGTTTTGCAGGTTGTTATGAAGAATCTTGTCAATATGTATTGACTTTGTAGTTAGTGGAAGAAATCTTGCATATTTAGACACTAACCCCATGTGTAATTAGACGGTAGATTAGACTCTTTTTATACTGAAACATAGTTTAAGACCAAGTTTAAAATAGAAGTTAAAACAGAGTTTTAGAACAATTTTTTTTTTCATGTTTTCTTTAACAAGGCTTCGGTGGATGGATAGTGTTAAATTTAGTTTTTATTTGTAGTTTGCTTAAATTCAATTGTTATTTAGTCTTTGCTTAACTCGTTGTCAATTAATTCGCTCATTAGTTTACTTGCCATATGCTAGAATAGTATTTAATTTCTGTTTATAAGCATTTCTCTTTCCGCAATTTGAATTATTAAGATATAATTAATTTAGTTTACTTCATGCAATTCCTTTCTTAGATTTAGGTTGCAATTTCAATTTGTAGTTAATGATTGAATTTGGTTATGAGTTTGCTTACATAGTATAGATTTCAATTGAATTTCATAGCACAATCTCTTTATAATTGTTGATGAGTAATGCATGAGTAATAATCACATGGATATGCAGGATAATTGATGATTGTTTTCATAATGGATAAGTTCTCACTGGATTGCCTAATTCACACTTCTCACTTTGTTATTGAAGTCAATATTGAGTTTATCCCTCTTGAATTATCTTTCATTGTTAAGTGCCATCATGATATTATAAGACACCAGAGACATTCACACAACCATCAACATTATATTTGAGTTTTCATAGGTTAAAATATAGTTTCTTGCTTTCATAGATCAGAAGATAAGTTTCTTGCTTTTGTAGGATATATAGTCTTTTGCTTTGGTAGATTAAAGAGTAGTTTGCGTATCGTAGATTACAAATTAGTTGTTATTCTTCTTTCTTTCAATTAAGTAGATTTCCTTTTGTGAATTAGAAATAGTTGTGAAGATTAGCTTAAGAATAGAGTTCACTTGTCTCTTAGCTTAGTTAGTTGCTTATTGAGTAGTCTTAATTAGTTTACTTGCTGTAGAAGTTATCCTAGGTTAGTTAGCTGTTTACTTGCTTTAATAGGTTAATTGCTTACTTGTCTATTCTTGCTTTGATAGTATAGTTGCTTTTTTATTTACTTGCTTTCGTAGGATAGTTGTTTAATGAATTTAAGTAGGCTAGTTAAAGTAGTTTGCTATTTGCTTATTAGATGAATAATTTGCTTTTGCTTATTGTTATGAATGAAATAGTTTTCTTTAAGTAGGGTTTTCATTTATTTCCCTAGAACTATCCATCGATCCTTGGTCCAAAGGTTACTTAGGTTACCTAGTTTAAGTTTCTTTAGTAGGGTTTGCTCGTTAGTAGTTTTTGCTTGAATAGATGAGCCTTTAGATAACCACTTCCTTGATTAGACTATACTACCTCCAATCCTTCTACCTTGGCTTATATTTTTCTACAACTCTAAGTTTACTTACCCCGGGTTGACAATTTAATTGAGGGTTTTTAGTGTGTTTTTAATGCATATAGAACACCCATCATTTTTGGCGCTGTTGCCGGGGAGTTGTCTCAAGGTAGGAAACAATTAGGAAATATATCATTTTTAATCCTTAGCATTAGATTGGTGGCAGGGGAAATTTAAGACGAGAGGTAAGAACCTGTGCATCTGCTATTGTAGGCTCCCCCAAACCCAATGGTAGTTTTTTTTTTCCTTTTTTTTTGTTTACTTTCATGAATAGACCTAGAAACCCAATGGGAACTTTTTCTTTTTGCTTTTGTTTACTTTCATGAATAGACCTAGAGACCTGATGCAGGAGCATCGCTTCACCCAACAATGCGTCGGCTAGTTAGAACATCAAGTATGCATTCAATGGAAAGAGAGAGAGGCGTCAACCCTCATTTTAAAATTTGAATTTTGATTTAAATGTTTGTAAGGCTGCATATCTAGATCCTATTCAGACTAGACAACCATTGAATGAAATTCAATGTAAATTAATGAGAGTTGGTGAGATGGAGGGAAGAGATCGAGGAGCCCCTCTTTGTATTAGATATTTTGTATCTAGATTCATTAGTGAGGTGTGAGTTAGGAAGAAGCAAGAGAAGAGAGAGCTGAGAGTCTGTTGAAGTCAGATCTCGAACACATTGTAATCAAGCATTCATATTAACACAAACAACAGTTTTTCCTGCATGAGATTCTTTGTGTGTTTATGTGTTTATGAATGAACGTATTTTACGTATTTTATGTTGTATATGCATGTTAGATGCCATCTGTAGGGATAAATAGATTTTCTCATATATTCAGGAGTTTATTTGATTTTCTAGTCTGGGTTCTTTGTGACTTCATGCAAGGGGTTGCATGACAGAGTACTGAGGACTCTTTAAGCTAGTGCAAAGAGTGCACATATGAGTTCTGCAGAATTCAGGCAAAGATGTGCCAGAAGGGTGCACCAGAGGAATCATTAGATTCAAGGGAGAATCCTCAAGTTTGCTGAACCCCTTGGAGGTAAGACTGTGAAGAGGAGGGAACATAGAGAAGACATAACTACTGGAGGTTTTGTAGAGCTCTGCCAGGAGGCAATTGAGCGAGTGCATAGAGTGCACCAGGGAACTCTTTTTCGAGTTCTGAAAGAAGAGAAGTATCGAGAAGGAAGACACTCATAGAGTTTTTGAATACTCTATAGGCTCATCAATGTGTGCTTGAGCAAGAGCTTCCAAGAGGGCACTTTCATCTCTTCGAGGGACAAAAGAGACAAAGACATTTGAGGTCCGAGCAGTTGAATCTCAAGGAGAGAAAAGACCTATGCAAGGAGTGCACTAGGCCAACACTCAGGTGAAGGTGTTGAATGACAGCCATCTGAAGGCTAGTCAAGCATAAGGAGAAAGCGTAGAGTGAAATTGTTTCGAGTTCGAAGAAGCTCAGGAGGAGTGGCGTGAAGTTGCACATGGAGCACAATTGTGCGAAGGGACGAGGTCGAGATTCATCACCGAAGCTTAGGAAGAATAGTGCCTTTGCGCACAGAGTATCAACAAAGAGGAAAAATAAGTCGAGACACTTCTAAGTCCAAGCCGTAGACAAAGCTCAGGAGGGACAACATTCTCAGAATGTAGACGAGACCCAAAGTCTCTGGGTTTGAGGAAGAATTGAAGGTCGAACCCTTTGACACTTAGAAAATATTCTAAGGCAAGAAAGGAGTGAAGCTCAAGAGGAAGGAGCACAAATGCCATTAGATCGATACTTGGAGAAAAGATCTGGACCGCTGAATCTATGTTCAGGCACACAGGAGGAACGTGCACAGGGAAGATCATATCTGAGCCGCCAGATCTGAGCGTAGAGGACTGATAGCCGTCGGATCCGGAAGAAGGCACACAAGGTTTAACCTTATGTATGCAGAGGAGAATAGACTCGTCAAAGTTATGATTAGATCGGAACCGTCCATCATCTCAGAGGATAGGTGGTAGCAGATCCAAGCGTTCAGAGACTTGGTCAGCGGGAGATTTGTAAGGAGGAGTTGTTAAAACTCTCGAATCACGAAATCACAAATTCAATCACAACCGTTGGATAGCGAGACTTGTGTATCGTTGATTCAACATGGGTACGGTTCGAGGTTTTGGGCATCGGGAAAACAGAGCTGAAGATAAGAGAAAACACTCAATGAGCTTGGAGCTGATTTGATCCTAGCCGTCCATCATGAGGACACGTGGCAAGAATTCAGATTTTCGCTGACTCGCGACACAAAGGAAGTCAACGAGAGGAGTTCTAAGAACTCGTGAGGCATGAAATCACGATACAATTTGAATCGTCATATCGTGAGAGAAGGGTGACCAGTTATCTGGGTGAGCAGACTTCAGAGGTTCAGAGTTCAGGGATTCAAAAGAGTTAGAGGGACTCACAAAATATTTTGCGAAACACGAAATAGTGACGTGATCATGATCATCGATCGAGGAGATCACAAGATCGTTAGATCTGGTCCTGGGGAGAGGCCCCACTTTGGGTTTCAGGGTTTCATGGATTCAGGGTATTGGGTTTGTATCACATCAATACTCCCAAAGTCTTGATTCACGATAACACCTTTTGGCGTGGACCAAGCCATAGCACCGTAGTCATGTGGGGGAAGGCTCGCTCCTAGTGCTAGAGCGTACAAGCAGGGTTTTCGTGGAAGGACCTGTGGTTTTTGTGATTGAAGGTTTCTGTAGGGGACCCAAAGAGCCATTTCATCTCATCAAGAGTCTGAATAATGATCCTTAGACCGGGAGGTTAGCAGACCCTACCGAGGCAGAGGTAGGGGATCTACATCAAGTGGTATCAGAGATTGATTTCTCTCAAGCAGAGAAGAAGGAGATGAATGATATAGTGTGATACCATCATATGGTATTAGAGCCATTTTTTGTCTGTAGACAACAGGTAGAGGGAGGTAGAGTAAGTAAAGAGAATACTCTGATACACACCATCATGTGGTGAATTCAATCACAGCCGCTGGATAGCGAGACCTGTGGACCATTGATTCAGCGTGGGTACGGTTCAAGGTTTTGGGCATCGGGAAAACAGATATAAAGACAAGAGAAAACACCCGATGAGATGGGAGATGATTTGATCCTAACTGTCCATTAGGAGGACACATGACGAGAGTTCAACTTTTCGCTGAATTGCGACACAGAAGAAGTCAACGGGAGGAGTTCTAAGAACTCGTGAGGCATGAACTCATGATACAATCTGAATCATCAGATCGTGAGAGAAGGGTGACTGTTGATCTGGGTGAGCTGACTTCGGAGGTTTAGAGTTTGGGGATTCTAAAGAGTTAGAGGGACTCACAACAGATTTCATGAAACCTGAAATAGTGATGCGATCGTGACCGTCGATCGAGGAGATCACATGATCGTCAGATTTGGTCCTGGGGAGAGGCCCCACTTTGGGTTTCTGGGTTTCGTGGATTTAGGGTATTGGTTTTGTATCACACCAATACTCCCAAAGTCCCGATTCATGATAAATCCTTTTGGCGTGGACCAAACCATAGCGCCGTGGTCGTGTGGGGGAAGGCTCGCGCCCAGTTCTAGAGTGCGCAAGCGGGGTTTTCGTGGAAGGACCTGTGGTTTTTTTGATTGAAGGTTCCTGTAGGGGACCCGAAGAGGCATTTCAACTCATCACGAGTTCCAAGAATGATCCTTATACTGGGAGGTCAGTAGACCCTGCCGAGTCAGAGGTAGGGGTCTACATTAAGACCCAAAAAGGAGATACATTAAATCTAAATCAGACCTTTCAACCAATGTTCCTTCCGATCTTTTCGGGGGAAGAAACGTTCCACTCATAAACTCCATAGATCAATACCGAAAAACAGAAGCTATCTCAACTCAAAGAACTAAAGTATTCTCTGAAGAGACTACCATAGGGAGCACTATAGAACAAGAAATTGAAGCATCAATCATATTGGAACATGAGGCAAGACCACTCGAGCCTTCTACAGGACCAAACAATACAACCTTTGATTTTTCACCACCACTAGGAGATCCTAACTTTGAGGATATCATAGACCCTGAACATGTGAATATTTTGTTTAGTAGTTCAACCAACGTAATTATCTCTCAAACTGACACAAAAACTTTGGCACCAATAATCTCAACCGGCTCGATTAGAGTCCCAGATATCCAATCAGTAAGAAGACCTTTCCATCAAAGGGAAACCATGTTCTCTTGAAAGATAAAACCACCTAGGTACTCTCTTTTTGGAAACCAAACCAATATGGATGATCAGGAGGACCATAACAATTTAATACACAGGGAAGAAGAAGAAACTGGAAACCAAACTGAAACTACCTTCGGGTTTCCAAGTTTGGACACCACCCCAAATGTCAACATGAAGAATATTCCTCTCTCAGCACTGCCTACCTTTTATGGTAAAAACAATGAAGATCCAAAGACCTTCCTATTTGAGTTCAACATCTTGTGTAGGAGCTACAACTACGTGCAAGATCCCCAGAAACTAAAACTCTTTCCTGCCACCCTCAAAGACTCTGCACTAAGATGGTTCATGGGGTTGGGAGAATCCAGTATTAGGTCTTGGGAAGCCATGAAAGACATCTTTCTTAAGAAGTGCCAAGACTACTGCAAGACCAAAAAGTCTCGTAATGACATCTTTAAAATCCAACAGTTAGACGACGATACCCTTGAAGATTATATGGAAAGATTAGGTTATATATCCCAGAAGTCAAAATACCATGACCTTCCAAAGGATGCAGTTAGGGCTCTTTTCCTTAAGGGAATTTCAAAAGAATATATAGAGATGATTAACCTGATGGCATCGGGTGACATCTCCCATAAACCATTTTCCGAAATATGTGAAATGTGTAAAAATTACTCAAGGAGTAGAGAAAAAACAAGAAAAAATGTTCGGGACCCTTATAATAGAATCTTAAAACCAGTTAGTTCAGGTGGTATCACAAGAGCAAAGATAGGGAACCTTTTAGAAAACTTCAATACATATATCTTAAGCACAATAGGTTCCCATTTGGACACCCTTAGAATTAAAAAGAAATTGGAGGAGGAAAATTCCGCAATGAGCATATATTGCCCAATATGCAGGAGGAAGCATTCCTCAAGGTAATGCCCATTAGATAACATTTCAATTTGTGTCTTCTACACAAAAGACCACTCAACTGCAAAATGTCCATCATTGACCGATTTATTAGCCATATATAGGAGTGGGGATCCTGGGGAGTCCTCTTATGAACCTAAGAGGCCATGACAGCCTAGGAACCAATCCACATACCTAGATCTACAATCTCAAGTTCCAACCTATCATCATCAACAATAATAGTGGAACTCACCAGGTTGGAAAAAATGGTCTACTCAGTACCAACATCCTTGGTTTTAAGGATGGAGAGGAGGACATAACCAAGGAAACCCTCAAGCTCCACCTATCCCTATGTCCAACCATCATTATCCTCAGTTCCCACCGAACACTCCACATCTTCTGCCAGGTTTTGTTCCACCACCTTTACCTCCTATTCCACAACAACAACCACTACAATATCAGATTGCAATCTCCTCAAGACCGACACTATTACTAGCACAACCAATGCCCAATCCCAATAATAATCCCCCTCAACCTCTTAACAATGTTGAGATGCAGGACTTCTCGACATATGTTATCACTCCTGTTCCATTACAAGAAATTCAACTAAGATCAGGACAAGTTCTGGATAGGCAGAGACCTTCAGTAGTCATCCAGGAAGAAGAAAAATAAGAGACCACCAAACAGCCCACGGATGACACTAGGTGGGAAGCTGTTATTATTCTGAAGAACCAAGAACCCAAGCTTCCCAAAAATGAACCTTCACAAATTATAAAGGTCCCTCCTTATCCAGATAGATTGGTAATCGAGAACCTACCACTCGACCGAAATTTGACATCTTGAATGAATTGAAGAATATTTGTGTCAAGATTCCCCTGCTTCAAGCCATTAAAGACATTCCAATCTACAGTAATGTAGTCAAAGAATTGTGTATTAAGAATCTAGGTAGGAAGAAAAAGGACCCTCCTATAGTACATTTGGTAGGAGGACTTTCCGAATACATATCAGAGCAACCAAAAATAGAAAAATATGGGAACCCAGGAAACCCCGTAGTGACCATAACTATTAATGAGGTCTCCATTGCAAACACTCTCATAGACCTAGGGGAAACCATCAATGTTATGTCCGCTACTACCTTGGAACAATTACAATTACAACCTCTTCTTCAACCTACCCCAACCATTTTGGAATTAGTAGATAAGACCAGGGTTATACTTGAAGGAATTTTAGATGATATCATGGTTACTTTAGCCTCATGGGAATACCCATTAGATTTTGTTTTCATCCACTCAAAGGACCCTACCAAAGGCCATCCCATCATTTTATGAATACCTTGGTTATCCACAACCAATGCATTTATTGGCTGCAGAGAGGGAGAAATGACCATCTCAAATGGAATTTCTATCCAGAAGCTCATCATATACCCTCCGACTCAACCTATCATGGAGAATATATGGTGGCTTGAATGTCCATATGAGAACGAGGACTGGGAAGAACCCGTATTTCCAAGAGACCATGCATGGGCACTTCAGGAACACAGAATGGAAAATGTGCTAAACCAGTTTATATCTGCTATCACATGTGTGGATTTTCCACAATCTTTTCCCCAATTTGAATACATGTTTGGAGAATAATTTAAAGAACAATTGGACCTATCCATTTTATATTCGACATATTTTATCTTCGAGATAGATGAATCTTCCATGTCTTATACGATGCCCTATGAGATCCATCTAGGGAAATTTTTACATATAAACTCCGGGCTAGATGCAGACCAACAGAAACAATTAGTAGATATCCTTAAAGAAAAATCAAGAGCATTTGCCTGGGAATACACTAACATGAAGGGTATACACCTTGACACATCCATCCATCACATATATACCCAAAGGGAAGTAACACCTGTTAGGAAACCCCAGAGAAGGATGAACCCTACACTTAAAGATATAGTAAAGGAGGAGATCCAAAAGTTATTAAATGTCGGATTTATTTATCCCTTCTACGACAGTAAGTGGGTATCAACGCTTGTAGTGGTTCCAAAGAAAGTGACCAGGAAATGGAGGTTTTGTGTTGATTTCCAAGAACTCAACAAAGCCACTCCGAAAGACTACTTTCCTCTTCCTTTCATTGACCAAGTTCTGGATACCTTGTATGGAAAGAAGTATTTTTCCTTTTTATATAGGTACAACGGGTACAATCAAATTCTCATAGCACCCGAGGACCAGGACAAGGCTACCTTTACTTGTCCTTGGGGAACCTATGCATACAGGATCTTACAATTTGGATTGTGTAATGCTCCTGCCACATTTTAACAAGCAATACTAGGGATATTTTCCGATCTTATTCATGATTGTGTGGAGGTCTACATGGATGACTTCGCAATTTATTGCAACACTTACTAGGAAGCCTTAGACAACTTAGAAAAAGTCCTCATCAGATGCCAAGAAATGAACCTATCTTTAAGTCATGAAAAATGTAAAATGTTGTTAACTGAAGGAGTGGTTCTAGGACATCATGTTGCATCTGAAGGGATAAAATTTGATCCTGCAAAGATTGAGGTCATCGTTAGACTTCCACCCCCCAAGACTCAGAAAGAGGTGAGAATATTTCTTGGACATGCTGGATACTACCGACGGTTTATTGAAAATTTTACAAAGATTGTTGCACCTATGTTTGGATTACTAATAAAAGATGTTGATTTTGTTTGGATTGAGCAGTGTCAAACTGCCTTTAAAACCCTGAAAGCTAAGTTGTCTGTGGCACCGGTCCTTAGAGGGCCCAATTGGAATCTCCAATTTCATATATCCATTGATGCCTCCAACACCGCAATAGGAGGAGTATTAGGGAAGAAATAAGACCAACAGTCCTATGCCATTTATTTTGTGAGCAAGAACTTGTCCCCTGCTGAGTTAAACTACACAGTTACCGAGAAGGAATTCTTGGCAGTTGTTCATGCTATTAACAAGTTTCATCATTACATTATAGGTTATGAAGTATTTGTACATACAGATCATTCCGCCATTATATTTCTCATGAATAAACCCATAACTAATGGCCAAGTGACTAGGTGGCTTTTGTTATTACAAGAATTTAATATTGTTGTGCTTGACTGACTTGGAAAGGATAATGTGGTAGCTAATTTTCTTTCCCGAATAAAAAATGAGGATGATGATATCCCTGTAGATGATAGTTTCCCAGATGAGCACCTCTTTTCCCTTTCTGTCAATACCCCATGGTTTGCAGATATGGCAAACTATCTGGATACTAGGAATTTACCGTCTCATTTGTCACCTCATGAAAAGTGGAAAATTATTACACATAGTGCTAATTACTCTTGGGTTGGTCATGAAATTTTTCTCATAGGTCCTGATTTGATTATTCATAGATGTGTCCGAGAGGATGAGGTACCATAAATACTATGAAGTTGTCATGATGGACCATGTGGTGGCCATTTTTCTGACAAATGTATAACATATAAGGTGTTACATTTGAGTTATTATTGGCCTAGCATTTTCAAAGATGCTGCCAAGTATGTGAGAATTTGTGATGGTTGCCAAAGGATAGGAAGACCTATGTCAGCTGATGAAATGCCTTTGCATGCCCAAGTTATGATAAAACCCTTCGAAAAATGGGCCCTTGACTTTGTAGGACCAATTTCACCCACGTCCCGTAAAAAGAACTATATTTTGGTTTGTACGGACTGTGTCACCAAGTGGGTAGAGGAAAAATCCCTATTTAGGGCTACAAAAAAGTCTATTGTCGAATTCATATATGAAGACATCTTTACCCGTTTCGGTGTCCCTCATGAAATTGTTACAGAACAAGGCACTCAATTCACTTCCGAGCTGATGAGAGAGCTAACAAAGAAACATGGGATTAAACACTGTAAATCTTCTCCATACCACCCACAAGCTAATGGTCAGATAGAATCTACAAACAAAGTCCTGGAAGCTATATTGACCAAAAATGTTCAATTACATCATTGGGATTGGGTTGATAGGCTTCTAGAGGCTCTGTGGGCATACCAGACCACCTTGTTATAACCCTAAATTTCACCACACATGCTTACCTGGCATCAGGCCAACTCATATCCCTTCATTGCCAAAACATTTGCTGAACAACCTCTTTGAAAATCCTCTTGGGTCAAGGCCCACGCGCCCTAACCCACTACTGCACGTGTGTGCACGCTGGTAGGCCTACTACAACCCGCGTGTACCTAACAAAACACAAAAATAGGAAAGTTGCCGACGAGACAAAAATCTATGGGTCAGTTAACTGAAACTCCCAGCCATGCATGACCGAGGGTTCATCCAAAACCCTAGCTCCTTCTAGCCTATAAAAGAAGGGGTATGGGTACCATTTGGAGGAGGAAAATTATAGTGAAGAAACTTTGCCCATTTGCCGAATCCATTGTCCCAACCCTTTAGCCTTTCCTCAAGCCAAAGGAGAATTAACGCAAAGCAGTTGGAGGACAAAAGAAGAGGAGGAGCCCAGGATCAAGATCAAGGAGCGGTGGCTGGTCTCAACTTTGATTGTAAGTTGATTCATTTTTTGAATAATAAAAGAATACTTTTCCCGTTCCACTACATGTGTGGTGCAATTTAGGGTTATAACACACCTGGATAAATACCATTGGGCATACCCCTTATGAGCTAGTGTACGGGAAAAAAGTACTTCTACTAATAGAATTCCAAGTAAGGACCTTCCGTATTGCTACAAAATTGAGATTAAACTTAGATGAGGCTCAGAAGCAACGAGCCCTACAATTGAATGAGTTGGATGAGATCAGGCAAGATGCCATCCAATGAACAATATTAGTCCAAAACTAGAGGAGCAAGTGGCATGACAAGTTTATTAAGAAGAAACACTTCCAACCTGGTGATTGGGCTCTGTTGTATGATTCCCGATTCAAAACCTTCAAAGGAAAACTCAACACCCGATGGTTGGTCCCTTACGAGGTAGACACTATATATGAAAATGGATCTGTAAATATTAAAACAATTGACGATGGACAAGTCTCCTTTGTAGTAAATGGACACCGACTCAAATTTGATCATAAGCCCACTTCCAAAGAGGATTTTCTATAGGTCATGTCAACTAACAAGGCATTAGAATTAGTGGATGTGGAAGTCCCCTCTTGTTCTTGAATTTTTTTTTGAATATTCTACTGTACATATATAAATAGTTTTTGAATTTTTTTAATAAGGCAATTCTAGAAGATTCCTGTAAGTATTTATTTCACCAGGAGTAGTCAGTTTCAAGGAAATATAAACAAAGGATTTTTCTTCAAAACATTGTTACACTTGAATTTTGTTGTCTGCTAAGCATCAAATGAATATTGACTTACTGTAATTAGCCATATTTTTGCAGAAATTTTCATTTTCTTAAGGAATTCTAAAATAGTTGTTCTTGAGACTCTTCACCACTATATAAGGAAGTGATACCATAACCATCAAGCCTAGAGGTCTCTCGTATAGTTTTTTTTCCAAGAAACCTGAGTGAGTAAAGTGTCTTTATTAAAAAGTAACAAGGAAGTCTAATTAGTGGTTAGTCATGGAAACATCACAATAACTACAAAAGAAGAAAGTGATTTGAACCTACAGATACCTTTCTGTTCTTTCTCAATGGTACCATCCTCTAGACACTAAATAGATTGATTATATCATATATTTAGATAGGCCACACTCGCTTAAGTACCCCTTACATTGAGAAAATCACTAAGTAATATAATGGAAAGTCATCCTCTAACATAAATACCATCCCAATTGAAAAAAGAAAAAGAAAAGTTGTTTTTAGAGCTGTCCCCCCCATCTTCTTGCATAAAGTAAATCTTATACTAAAATCTTAAAGGATGGAGGGCCAGTCTCTGAGGGTGTAAGAGGCTAACCCACTGGGATACTGAACATGTCTACTGGCAGCGGGTACCGGCCTATGGTATGACTAGGTAAACCCATCGGATTACTGAACATGTTTTCTAGAAGCGGGGCATTCTACCTAGCGAGGATGGTAATCTGACAAAAAAATAAATCATATATTTAAACTTTTCCTAATGTACGACATTACTTGTAGACAAATATGACATGAAGTATGTTTGGTTAAGCTAAGGTTAATGGCATCCATCAACTTGCCATTGGGAACTAACTCTAAGACTATCTTGAAACTCTCTTGCCTACCTCTTCTTATCTATATATAGGATCTCTTATCATATAGGTGGGGCCATATTCTAACTATCTCGTTAGAACAATCTGTGAAATTTATCTTTACACTTGACATACTATAAACTTCGACTATTGGGGGAACTGACTAGTTTCCTATACTTTTGATTGTGAGGTGTCACAATACTTAGGTGTGGGGGAGGGGTTCATGAGCTGACAAATGATCATTTCCTAGAGAAATAAATCTTTGTAAGAATTTTTGTATTATTTCCATGATATAGGTTATTACATCAACAATCATTTTTTTTTTGAAGTGCAAAACTCATGTGTGCTATAAATTGCTGAACATATACTTAACATACCACTCTATCAATTTATTTTTTGTTACAAGATGTACATTATAAGTTTGAAATTACATGCATTATGCTTGCTATAAGTTGTTCATTGTAGGTTTTTGACATTACATGTCCTATGCAAGAGAATTCATTGAGCATGGTGGCAAAATCAACAACAATGGAGCATTTTGCCTCTGCTCTTAACCACTGTGATTGTCAAAAACATGTCAATATTGCAGACTATCCATTACAGGAGGTAAAAATATATTTAACACAGAGGTTCCATGTGAAGTACCGTATGAGGTGCCGTTTGAGGTGCCGAATGAAGTGCCATATGAATTACACACCAATAACTATCCACAATTCTAGGTAACTAGGAATCAATGACATTTAAGTAAATTGGTTGAAGGCAATTGATTGAAGATGCTTTAGATATGTTCATGATCAAATGTCCAAGTCAAAAGACTTGGACATTGATCTAACTACACATCATTTTCCCCCAAAAACGTGCCCTTGAATTCGAAATTTCCCACACATGGCAACTCGTGCATGCATGTGTGCAACCAATTCAACCATAGGCGCATTAAAATACGGGTTGGGTAACCTATTATCCCAATTCACCCTTGTTATTTGCCTTGCCTCTGTGTTATAAAATTGTTCCCAGCCTCTGCCATTTCTTCCCCTGTTCAAATCGCGTTTGGCCCGTGCTCAATTCGTGCCATCCCTTGGCCCGATCAAACCCTCTCTTGGTGAATTTCACCTCTTTCTATTTCTTCACCTCATCACAATGCCCAAGGGGTATGAACCCTCTTCCTATGCAAATATTTTTTCCATTCCTGAGTTTGCACAGTGCAGAGAGGTGTTTTTGCACGTGGGCTGGGGGCCATTCTTATCTCACTTGCAGGGCCATGATGATGGCCTCTCCATGCAATTTTCTCTCAATTTTGATGGGAAGACAACGCGCATGGGGTCTATTTCCTTTGGGGTCTCAAAAGAGTCCATTGCTGTAGCCACAAAGCTTCCAAGAATGGGAGATAGATGGTTCAAAAACCACAAGTTGCTGCTCTCAAGTTATAATAGGGTTTTTAAGCCCGAATTCTAGAACATCTCAGGAGAAAAAGGATATTCCAGGGAATGGATAAAGGAGGAATTGATCAACCCTCTCATCGTCATCATTAGGTTGATCACATGCGAAGGTAGATATTCCACTTTCAAAGCCTGTCATTTTAGATTGCTATCTCATTTTCAGTTCAACAAACCTTTGAATTTTCCCTTCTACTTTCTAAAGAGCTTGGAGAAGATGTCCTCTTAAGTGAGGAAGAATGTAACTAACCCCCACAACAACCTCTTTCATTGTTGCCTAATCAAACTCCTTGTTCTAGTTGAACTAGAGAAACATGGGCAAACTTGGGATGCATTCATCTATCAATTTGCAAATCCCCACTTGACAATTACGACTGGCAAAAAGACACTTGATCCAAAGACTATTTATCCATCCAAGCCCCGCTCTCCAAAGACTCCAAATTCCACTGCACAGACCAATTATTTACTAGAACAATACAAGAAGCTTGTTGACACCCCTGCATCCTCATCGAGTAAAAAGACCAAGAGTAAAGATAAAAATAATCTTATTGTTAACCCCCTGATGCCTTTAATATCTCTTGACCCCACACCTAAAAAGATCTAAGAAGTGATTCAACAAGACTTTCCCATAGTTCCCACAAATAGGATGGGAGCCAATCAATTTGGTAAAGGACCCTTTCAAAAGAGTACTCAGATCATAAGAGAAAAACCTTATGCAAAACCCTTGCCTACTTCAGACCCTATCCAAGTGTCCTCCGATCTTGAGAGCCCTCAAAAGAGACTTAGGGACGTTTCTGTGGATGGATTAGAGCCACAAAGAAAGACAAAATCAAAACCTATCTCTCCTTATCAATTCCCCTATTACTCCTACTTGACCCATGCATACTCTAGATCCTAAGAATAATAGATTTTCCTCATCTCTCAAAGGATCTAAGCCTTCCTCTGAGATCACTGATTCTACACCAGCCATTGAGAAGCTACAAAAAGAGAATTCTCAATTTCTCCAATAGTTGGAAGAAAGGAAGACAATAGACACACATCTTGACCATGATAATTTAGTCCTCCAAGCAAAGGTAAACTCCCTTCAATGGTTGGTTGATGAGATCACCAAATCCAACCACAGCCTCATAGCACAATTGAAGCAACACAAGAAGCATAAGGAAAAGTATTCATAGCAAGAAGGAGAATCTTCTAAAGCTAATCCTCCTCAACAAGCCTAGTCACAAGGGGAAATTTGATTTTATTTGCAGTGGGACCTGCAAAATCGTAAGTGTGGGGGTAATGTTGGGCCCGAGATATGAACAATTTTATGACGTTTATTAGATACTTTTGTCGAATGTATATATGCGTTTTCATGTTTTGGAGAAGTTTTTGAAGAGATTTTATGCCAAAACGCTATGATCCACACCAGGTATGCATAATTCGTGTTTTATGATGATCTTGATTATAATTCAGTATGTTTTCATGTTTCCAGGGATCTAATTCACATTTTTTGGTGTCACAGGGAAAAATCGCAAGATGTTTTTTCTTTCATCACTCAATCTGATACTCAATCTGGTACTCGGTCCGACACTTTGTCCGGTACTCCGTCTTGCAAAAAAAAGATGGGAGATTTGGCGGTTATGGTATTGGCATTCAATGATGGGCGAATAAGGAACATGGGTTTTGCTCGTGCTTTCCCCCTCCAGCTACTGAACTCTTGAAAACTCGGTTTGGTTTGTTAAGTTGGGAAATTATTGGCTTGCTTCATTTCGGCAGTTATGGCATCATTAATGTAATTTACTGTTTTTAGAAGAGGTTTGACCTCTCAGTCTGTAAAGCTTATAAATACCACTGTGGTGGTCATACAATAGTTAAGAAGTTCAGGAAGCCGTGTATTAGAGAGAAAATACAATTTCCCTCTGTTTTGCTATAATTGTGTAAGACTGCGTTTTTAGTTTTAATGACGAATTTGTGTTGTTGAAGATTGCGATGTACATTTGAAGAGTGATGACGACTTGCTGGGGGGCCCACCAATAGTCTGGGTAACTTTTCTATCATTTTGTTTATGAATTACATAGCATAAATGTCCTTTTGTTTTATTTCTTGTACATGAAATGTTATTTTACTTCTTTGTTATTTAATTTGTTGTTTATGATTTAATTGTTTTAATTTAGTTTTGCAGGTTGTTATGAAGAATCTTGTCAATATGTATTGACTTTGTAGTTAGTGGAAGCAAGCTTGCAGATTTAGACACTAACCCCATGTGTAATTAGACGGTAGATTAGACTCTTTTTATGCTGAAACAAAGTTTAAAATAAAAGTTAAAACAAAGTTTTAGAACATAATTTTATTTCATGTTTTCTTTAACAAGGCTTCCAAGATGGATGGATAGTGTTAGCTTTATTTTTTATTTTTAGATAACTTATTCAATTGTTATTTAGTCTTTGCTTAAATAGTTGTCAATTAATTCATTCATTAGTTTACTTGCCATATGCTAGAATAGTGTTTAATTTCTGTTTATACGCATTTCTCTTTTCGCAATTTGAATTGTTAAGATAGAACTAATTTAGTTTACTTCATGCAATTCCTTTCTTAGATTTAGGTTGCAATTTCAATTTGTAGTTAATGATTGAATTTAGTTATGAGTTTTCTTACGTAGTATAGATTGCAATTGAATTTCATAGCATAATCTTTTTATAACTGTTGATGAGTAATGCATGAGTAATAATCACATGGATATGCAGGATAATTGATGATTGTTTTCATAATGGCTAAGTTCTCACTGGATTGCCTAATTCACACTTTTCACTTTTCTATTGAAGTCAATATTGAGTTTATCCCTCTTGAATTATCTTTCATTGTTAAGTGTGTTAAGAACCAAATATCAATATAGCATAGAAAATCCTCAGAAAAAGTACTCAATGCCTT